>JBBPLO010000166.1:0-28874 GCA_038089835.1 Retiboletus flavoniger
AGAAGAGTACCTTCTCTGTGTCCTCACCTTGCCTATCTTCTTATTGGAGGACCTTCTTCTATCTTTCTCTTTGTCTATTTCTTTCTCTTCTTCTTGCACAGAGGAACATGATCTCTGTGGGTAAGACAAGCTTACCTTCTTATAGTCAGTTCCATTTCTATTTTCATCCATTGCCTTGACATCTTGGATCTTCCTTATCATGTTGCTATATCTATGGACACCATCTCTCCTAACTAAGCTCTCTCATGCTTAGTCATCTCGTTACTTTTCCATAGTGTTCTACAATCTTCCATGGTCTGTGCTCCAGGTATAGCATATAAGTAGTTATTCCTTTGCTCATGTACTTCTCCATTCTTGGTCTTTGCAATATATGTGTATCATCAACTATCACTCTGAGCTTGATCCTTACCAAGGATCCTTAAGTTTCTTAGTCCTTTGTCTCAATCCTAGTTTGGTCTTGGCCTTAGCAGATGTTGGTCTCTCTGTGAGTATTGTCTGCTAGCCAATACTCCTTCAAGACCTTGTTGGTATGCTTTGCATAACAAAAGACCAAGAATTTCTTCTGGTCCCACCTCTCTAAGTAAAGGACCCACCCCTCTTTGCCATGTCATCATACAAAGCCCCAGAAAACAGTGACACTGAACTCCCTGATCTAACCAAGTATTGTCTTCCCTCACAACATATTGCTGGGCCCAGCAGAACTCCCCTCCTTGACCCTTCATTCACATCTCAGCTCAAATCCTCGATCCAATCCCCTTGCCACCAACCCAGCACTCCATCATCCTACCAGCCTAACCCACCCCCTCACCCACCAAGCCCACCTCCTTGCCCACCAAGTCCATCACTTCCACATCCACCTAGTCCACCACCTGCACCACTTCTTAACCTTACTCCTACCATGTCCATCACCACCAAATCCAAACTCAAAGTGGCTCTCCCTGCCGACTTCTCTGGGAAATCTTTGGATGCCTTGTGATGGATCAAAGCCATGAGAGCTTGTTTTGAGCTCAACAAAACCCTTTACAATGATGACACCTCAAGAATCATGAGCATGCTAAATAAGATGGCTGACACATCCATTGCCACCAGAAAGATCTTCAAAGAATTCATCACAAATTTTGAGACCACTTTCTTCCCCTATGATATCAAGGCCACAGCCCACCTAGACCTAGCCAAACTTCATCAGAAAACTACCAGGACTGGCAATGGTTTCCAGCAGTATATCACCAATTTCCAGAACCTCACTGGAAAATCTGACATCACTGATGAAATAACTCTCATCAACCATTTCACTCTGGGTCTTGACCAACAAATCACAACTATAATCCTCTCTATGGGGACAATTCATACCACCATCAAAGAATGGGTGATGAAGGCAAAAGCCTTCCATGCCCAGAAAATGAGAATTTTTGCCCTTCACTTGGATAATCCCCCTCCCTCCTTTGCCACTACTTCTAGAGCAAAAGACTCCAACACCATGGATGTGGACATAGTGAACTTTACTAAATTCACCCTTGTGGAATGCACCAAATGCATCAAAGAAGGATAATGTTTCTGCTGCAGGTTGATAGGACACAATGCTCAAAACTGTTGTCGCACCTCCACTGCTTCCAACTGCCCCTCACTCTCACATCCTCAAAACATTCACATTACTACCACTGCTCCTGTCACCTCCATCCCAATTCCCTTGACTCAACCCTTGTCTCTTGAGCAGTATGTCAACTCCCTTTGCACTTCAGGAAAAGAGGATAAAGAGATCCTTTTCATCCTCAAGATGTGTTATGAAGAGGATACTCCAACCATATCTGCAGAGGAAGTGTTACATCAGGCTAGGATCAATGGGTTCTCAAGTGAGTTACTGCCTCGACAAAGGATGAGCAAGGTGGACTTAGGGATGTATACCAATAGAGGACTTTGGGGTATAATGAGGCAAAGGCTTTCCTATGCCTAGGGACAAAGGATACTCATTGGAGAATTCCTGCAGAGTCACAGAGAGAGTCCAAGGGGATTCCTTGACTTGAGATGAAGGTTACAAGGAAGACTCAAGGGAAGGTCCCTTAGTCTTAGATTGCTGATTACAGACAACAACAAGAGGGGCGAGGAGGAGACAAAGCAACTCATAGAATTCAAGAAGACTAAGCTTAGAGAATATATGTGGTAAACAAAGGGTTTAAATAGTACAGCCAAGGGGGTTTAGGTAAGAGGATACATCAGTGTCAGAGATAAGGAGTAAGTCAGCAAGATAAGGGCTGAGTCATAACAAGTCAAGTCTAATAATACAATGGTTCCAAGGAATGCTGATTACCAGCAAAAGATGGAAGGAACTGCAGAAGCAGTACACAGGGTAGCAATGGCATACCTAGAGTCTGAGGGGATGGAGGACAAAAGGAGACTTAGCTAAGAGAAAAGAAAAGAACAAGAAAAGGATGTGTGCATCTACAATCATAACATTACCCCCATACTAGGCAGGGAGTCCCTGATGATCCTATCTCATTCAGAGGTCAATATATCCAGCTCCCAGGGAACCAGTTATGTTAGCATAAGCTTGCTCATCAAAAATGTCATCAACGTCATCATCTCCATAGTCATGGGCTTCAGTAGGGGAAAGTCCATGGTGGGGGTAGTGATTGTGGTGGCAGCACAGAGGTGGAACAGGATGGGGAGCAGTGGCCTGTGAATGGCAGTTTTAATGGAGGATTGGAGAGTAGGACCCTCAGGAGGATCTGGAAGATGATGAGAAGTGAGGGGGTGTAGGAGGTTGTCAAAGAGGACAGGAATGTTGGGAATGACTGGGGGTGAACTGTAAACAGAGTGGACATTGATAAACATGGTAGTCAGCCCAAAAGTGGCTGAGGAGGTGACATTGAAAGCATGCCTGGCAGTAACAGGGGTGACTGGAGTCGAGGAGCATAAAGCCATTGTTACCAGTCCAATGGGCCTCCACTCAAGCTAAGAAGTCTAGTTCTTTTGGATTTAAGAGAGAGTCAGAGGAGGATGGGGTTCATAGTGCTTTGGCCACTCAGGCAGCATGATGGGCTTCAAATTCCTTTTGGTATTGGTCAAGGTCTTTGAGAAATTCTAGGGTTCTGAGTTGGTACCCCAGATAGAGGAGGGTAGCATGTAGTTTGTGGTAGACCGAGATGACGACCATGCCATAGCAGGCAATCTCAGCACAAGAAGGATTAGGAGGGAGGAGGCCAAGGCAGGCCATCTGGAGATAGGCCTTGGAGATAAGTTCGATGGGAGAGCCATCTACAATGAATGACTGGAGGGGGATCATGATTTGGGAGTCTGTGAGAGCAGAGGTGAGCTCCTACATATCTTCCTAATTAGGGTAGTCTTTGCATAGGTGGTGGACGTAAAGCAGGACGTTGACACTGAGGATAGGTGTTGGGACAATGGTGGCTATAGATATGGGAGGGAGCTTGGGGGACAGTGTGAGGTTACCCCATTGAGGGGCTGAGGGAGAAGTGGGGTTTCCCCATCTGGGGGAAGAAGTGCGGAATGATGAGGAAAGGGAGTCATAGACTATAGATGTGTGGGAAGCTATGGTAGGAAAATCTATGGGTATATTCTCAGCAGACATGACATTGTCAGCAAGGGGAGAAGAGATAAAAGGAGAGGAACATAGCAAGGATATGGTAGAGATAGAGAGGGAAACAGGGGAGGTGGAGTTGTTGTTTTTGAGGGACATGACAGTTTTCTTTGATTTTTTCTTTTTTGAGGTTTGTAATACTATGAGGGGAGAGAGAGAAAGGGAAGCTAGGTAGGGAAGGCATGGGGGTTTGCCTTTTTACATGCAAAGAGGATGGTTTGTGCATGTTTGAGTTCCTTTTCAGAAAGCCAGGAGTCGTCATCAGTGGAATACCCTTTCCACCTGACTAGATAGTGGCACTTATCTGAAGCACCTTTGTGACGTATGATTCTTTTGACTTCACACTCTGCCTGTCCACCAATGAGATCCAGTGGGTTCCTTTTGAAATGGAAGCCATATATAGCATTTTGCCAATAGGATGATAAGAGGGAAGAATGGAAGACTGGGTGGATCTTCCAGGTTTTTGGCAGTTCTAGTTGGTAGGTGACTGTGGAGAGGACATTAGTGATAATGAAGGGTCCTTCTCTTTTGAAGGAAAATTTCAGGTTAGCTAATTCTTGGTGGAGGTTGCAAGCTTCGAGCCAAACCTGGTCGCCCTTTTTGAACAGTTTGAAGGGGCAACAGGATCTTGCAGCCATCATTTGGCAGGCAAGCTCATGGGAGGCCAACACCTTATTGTGGGTGAAGGAGAGTTCTTGAAGTCATTGTTTGACTGCAGGGACTGTGGAGGAGGGAACTATGGTGGGCAAAGAATTAGGTTTATAGCCCATGAGGAGGAAGAATGGAGATTGGTTAGTAAACTCCACTTGGGGAATGTGGTCTGCCCATAAGGTAGGGGAATCTCTGCAGAAGATGCAGAGATAGATTTCAACTTCTTGGTTGACTCGTTCAGTTTCACTGTTCATTTAAGAATGGAAGGCAGTGGATAGGGTGAGCTTGTAGCTGAGGATTTGGCCAAGTTCTTTGAAGAAGGCCAAGGCAAATTGTGGGCCATGATTAGAGATGATTTTACCAGGTAGGCCAAACCTGGAGTAGACTTTGTGAGCAAAGAGAGTGGCCATTCTGGTGGTGGTGATGGATTTTTTGGTGGGGCAGAGAATTACCCCCTTTGTAAGGCCATGATTGACCATGACCAGGAAACTATCAAAACCTCTGGAGGGGGGGAGGTCAGTGATCAAATCACAGGAGATCTGTTGGAAGGGGCAAGAATAGGAGGATTTAATTGGGGTAAGAGGAGGTGTGGTTGGGTGAGTGTTGGCTTTGTTTTGCTGGCACATGGCACAGCCATTGATGTAGTTTTTTATGTAGGTGGCCATAGCAGGCCACCAGTACTGGGTGGAGGCAAGTTGGTGGGTTTTGAGGTAGCCTGGGTGGCTGGCAGAGGGGTGGTCATGATGTTTGGCGAGGATTGCTCAGTGGGCATCAGGAGGTGCATAGATACAGCCATTATAGGTGAGCATGCCATCGATGGTTTGTCACAGTGAGAGGCAGAAGTGGAAGGATATGGGCAGTTTGTTGGAGAGGGATTGGAGAGCAGCAAGGGTGGTAGCGTTAGTCTTGCAGCCTTCTTTGACTTTGCTGGCAAGGAGGGTGTCGATAGAGGAGACAAAGAGGTCAGCAGGGAGGAGTGTAACATTGGAATTGTCAGACTCTTTGGAGTTGTGGTCTGGCTGGCATGAGAGAGCATCGGGACTGGCAAGTTGTGAGGTGGGGGTGTAGGAGAACTTGAGGTCAAAGTTGGTGAGGTCAAGGAGCCAGTGGGCCTGACAGCAGTTGATGTCTTGGGGTTTGCAGAAATAGGTGAGGTTCTTGTGGTCAGTAAAGACCTGGACTGAGAAGGGAGAACTGTGGAGATAGTGTTTCCATGCTTGGAGGGTGTGGATAACAGCAAGGAGTTCATGGTTGTGGATGTCATAGTTTCATTCTGCAGGGAGGAACAATTGGAAGATAAAGAAACAGGGTTTCCATTCCCTATTCTCATCAAGCTGTTGAAGGATACCACTGGTGGCAAATTTGGAAGTGTCGGTGGCAATGGTGAATGGGCTGGCAGTGTTCAGGAGTTGTAGGATGGGTTGTGCCAGGAAGTGGTCTTTGAGCATGTCGAAGGTGGTCTGGCAGTCGGGGTCCCACTGCCAGGGTTGGTTTTTCTTGGTGAGGTTGATGAGAGGACATGCGATGGTGGAGTAGTTGGTGATGAATCGCCTGTAGAAGTTAGCAAATCCAAGGAAGGATTGAACCTGTTTGACAGAAGTGGGGGCAGGCCATTTGGAGATCCCTTCAAGTTTGACAGGATCCATGGCAACATGGCCAGGGCAGATGATCATGCCAAGGTATTCAACTTTGTTAGTGGCAAACTTACATTTTTCCAGTTTGAGATGTAAGTCTAGCTTGATCATGCACTGGAGAATGCACTTGGTATGTTCTGTGTGAAGGGCATCATCTGGGGAAAAGATGAGGAGATCATCCATGTAGATGACTAACCATTCTTCAGCAATCATATCACAGAAGAAATTGTTTATGAACCATTGAAACATAGCAGGAGAGTTAGTGAGTCCAAAGAATATTATGTTTGGGTGGAACAAGCCCTGATGGGTGATGAAGGCTGGTCTTTGGGCTTGATTTGGACATTGTTGTAGTCTCAGCAGATGTCGAACTTGGTGAATTTCTTGGCATTTCAGGATTTGTTGATAAGCTCTGAGATCAGAGGCAGTGGATAGGCACCGCATATGGTCATCTCATTGAGCTTCCTATAGTCTTGGCAGGGGTGTAGTCCCCCATCCTTCTTATGAACAAAAAGAAGGAAGACACCTTTGGGGAGTTGAATGGGGAGATCTTTCCTGTGGCAAGGTTTTCATTGATGAATTTGTCTGCAGCCTCCTTTTCAGCAGGGGATAGTGGGTAGATTTTACCAATGGAGGGTACAAAATCTGGTTTGAGTTTGATCTCATGGTCGTAAGGTTTGGACAGCAGGAGGTGGTCTGTGGTATCTTTAGAGAACATGGAGGCACATTGTTGGTACTCCTCAGGAAGTGTGACTTTCAGGGCATTGAGGGCCTCTGCTTTGGCTAATTCAGTTGCTTGAGTTATCTTGGTTATTTGAGAAGCTCAGAGGAATCTGGAGCCACAGCAGATAATAGGGAACATGGAGTGGTTGCAGATGGCCATGTCCATGAAGACATTTTCAGTGGTCCAGTTGTTGTAGTTCCGAAGGTGGTCCTGGGAGATGGTTTGTACTGGGATGGAGTCCAGTTTGTGAATAGGGAAGGTATAGACTCTATCATGTTGATCGCAGTCCTTCTTGTATTCCTGGTGGAGGAGTTTGGACTGGTTGATAGATTTGTTGATGGAAATGGTGCGGTTGACCCAGTTGATGTTGGGGTTGGCTGCACAGAGCCAGGGCAGTCCAAGGATGATGTTGTCTCAGCCGAGGTACATGATGTGGAGAAGAACCTTTTGGGCTAGTCCTTCGATGGTGAGGAAGAGGGAGCAGATGTGGGTGATCTTTCCCTTTTTCTTGAGAAATCCATCAGCATTTTGGGTGAGGATTGGGATCATGAGTTTAATGAGTGGGAGTTTGTGTTTATCAGCAAACTCTTGATCAATGCAGGAGATATTGGCCCTGCTGTCTACGAGGGTGCAGGTGTCGATGGTTTTCATGGTGTACAAGGGGTGGATGACTTGGACAGAAATATGCATTGATTTAGTTACTGCCTTTACTAGTACAGAAGCTATAGTGGAAGGGGCTAATGTTGAGGTAGGCTTCCTTTCTAAAAATCCTGGAGAAAGACAACTTTCACCAATTCTTCATCTTCATCATCATCATTATCAATCTTCTGTAGATGAGAAATTTCTTCTTCAGCTACTTCAGCCACCTTCTTGGCAGGTGGGTGTGTGGTTCCTGTGGGATGCTATGGGGAGAAAGTAGGACATTTGAGGAAGGAGTGTCTGGCTTGGCAGCATCAGAAGTGTTACGATTTTCTTTCCTTATCATCGCTTTCTCTTACTAGTACACTTTTCATCTTTGATCTCTTACCAAGGACATCGTATCTCTTGGGCACAGGAGGTGTACCTCTTCATTGGAGGACCTTCTATGCTATCCTTAGTCTGCTTTCCATAGAACTTCATCACTTCATCTCTACCTTCTTGGACCCTCTTCTCCTAACTAAGTTCTCTCATACTTAGTCATATCCTTAGCTCTATCTGGTCCATGCATGGGAAGACTCTCTAGTATATAGTTCTCGCCTCCCTTGTATTTCCGATCCTTATTCTTGATCTGCGCAATATTAGTGTAC
Source organism: Retiboletus flavoniger (assembly GCA_038089835.1). Lineage (NCBI taxonomy): Eukaryota > Fungi > Basidiomycota > Agaricomycetes > Boletales > Boletaceae > Retiboletus > Retiboletus flavoniger. The sequence goes on from JBBPLO010000166.1 coordinate 7,888, forward strand.
CTTCTTAAGTCGCCCATAGTCTCTCAGTATTCTGCAACCTTAGCAACTCTAAGGGCAGTTTTCCTTCCCCAAGTCTCTATCAGAAGCCGGTCTCTTTGTGAGTATCACCTGTAGATGATCCTTGTCGCCTCAAGCCCTCTATTGTACGCTACGTGTAACAAAAGATCAAGAATCCTTCTCTGTCCCACCTCCTCAGGTGAAGGACCTATCCCAATCTCACCATGTTGTTCCGAGCCCCAGGAGATAGTGACTCTGAACTCCCGGACCCTATTCTGTACTGCCTACCCTCCAGGTGAATCGCCAGATCCAGCCGGACCCCACTCCTTGACCCATCCTTCACTCCCTCGCCCAAAGGTCTAAGGTCCAGCACCTCTTCACAACCGAGTCCACCCCCCCGCCAACCTAGTCCAATCCTTCCTTCTCAGCCCAGCCCACCCCCTCATTCACCCAGCCCCATCTACTTGTCTCACTCCCCCTCACCCAACATGCCTTCTGAACTCAAGGCCACCCTCCTCACTGACTTCACTAGGTCCTCCGCAGATGCATCATGATGGATGAAGGCCATGAAAGCCTACTTCCTGATCAATCAACATTTCTACCCTAATGACCCCGAATGGATTATGACCACACTCAACAGGATGCCCAGTGGCCAAGGAGCGTCCTTCACCGAAGCATGGTACGACAAGATGGCTGACCCCAGTATCACCACTGGGAAAACCTTTCTCGATTTCACCAAGGACTTTGAGACCACCTTCTTCCCATATGATGTGAAAGCCACTGCCCGTTTGGAGCTAGCCAAACTATGCCAGAAAATCACCCATTCCCATGATGGGTTCCAGCAATACATCACCGACTTCCAAAACCTCGCAGAGAAGTCCAACATCACAGATGAGGCCACCCTCATTGATCACTTCGCCCTTGGACTTGACCAACAAATCACCACCATGATTCTGTCCATGGGAATGGTTCCCACTACCATCGCAGACTGGGTAACAAAGGCCAAAACCTTCCATGTCCAGAAGATGAGAATCCAAGCCCTTCGTACCGGAACCACCACCACCCCCTTCTCCTTCAACAACCATCGTACCCCTGGCAGAGACCCCAATGCCATGGAAGTGGACACGACCACTACCCTGACCAAACTCACCCCCACTAAATGAGCCAAATGCATTAAGGAAGGATGGTGCTTCCATTGTCGAACCATTGGGCACGACGCCCACAGCTGTAAGAAAACTACCAACCACCCTCAGAACATACAAACTGCCACTCTTGCCGCTCCCCTCCCACTGCCCCCACCCCCAGTTCCCACTGTGCCATCCTCTTTTCAACAATACATGAACTCTCTTTACACCTCCAGCAAGGACGAGACAGAAATTCTTTCTGTCTTAAAAATGTGCTATGACAAAGACAGAGAGGAGGTAAATGCCGTCCAGTTTGCCAACGTACAAAAGGCAAAGGATTTTTAAAAAGGGAAGCAGCCTCGACGTCTCCTTCCCTAGATTCTCCCCATGTACTCGTAGCATTACAAAAGAATAGAACTCTTCATTTGGGTGTCAAGGTACAAAGTGTCGAAACCTCAGCCCTTATTGACTCCGGGGCAACCGGAAACTTCATCGACCCTCACCTCCTACCTTGAGGGAACTTCCATCTCAAGAAACTCCCCTGTCCTATCCTAGCCTACAACGTTGACGGAACCCTGAACACATCTGGGAGTATCCACTGGACCACAACCACCCTCATCTCCCATGGTTTCTTCTCTTCCATTGAATCTCTCTTCGTTCTTCAGCAAAAGACCCCTCAGATCATCTTGGGCATGCCCTGGTTAACCAAATGGAACCCTGACATAGACTGGAAAAATCGCATCCTCTCTATTCCAACGTTCCCCCAGAGGGTTGAGAGGACTCTCCGTGAGCGCCTTCCTCTGAAGGAGACCAAGGAAGAAGAGATCTACAAACTAACCATCTCTATGGAGATCGCTCAAAAGGCAATGCCCTCCCAAACCACTGTCCCTGAATTCTGCAAAGACTTCACTGACATCTTTGCCAAATCCTCTCACAATGTCCTCCCTGCCCATCATTCCTTCAACCACACTATCAATCTCAAAGACTCCTTTGTTCTGAAGATCGCTAAGGTCTACCTGCTGAACTCCAAAGAGAGGGAATTCCTTAGAGAATTCATCGAAGAACACCTCAAAACTGATCATATCATCCCGTCAAAGTCCCCACAAGCCTTTCCTTTCTTCTTTGTTCTGAAAAAGGATGGGATCCTCCGTCCATGTCAAGACTATTGTTACTTGAACTCCCACACCATCCGGAATGCTTACCCCTTACCCCTCATCTCTGATCTCCTAGAAGACATAAAGGATGCAGACCACTTCACAAAAATGGACATCTGGTGGGGATACAACAACATTCGAATCCACAAATCTGACCAATGGAAAGTGGCCTTTATCACCCCCCTAGGGCTCTTTGAACCCACGGTAATGTTCTTTGGATTCTCCAATGCCCCCTCCATGTTCCAAGCGCTCATGAACCACATCTTCGCTGATATGATCGCAGAACGCTGGCTGAAGATCTACATGGACGACCTAGGAGTTTGCACCAAAGGCCCCCTCTCCCTCCATCATGAGCGCACCTGACAAGTTCTCCTCTGGCTACATGAGCACAACCTCTCCATCAAGCTGTCCAAATGTTCCTTTGACTCCCAAACAATGGAATACCTCAGTCTTGTCATCGGGAAGGGAGAAGTGCAGATGGAGCCCCACAAACTCGCTGCTCTCAAGGACTGGAAACCCCCCACAACCGTCACTGGTATCAGATTGTTCATCGGGTTCGCCAACTTTTACAGGAAATTCATCCCCAACTTCTCCAACATTGTAGCCCCCTGGTCTTCCTCACCAAGAAGAATGAGATTTGGAACTGGACCCCCCTCCAGCAAAAGACATTCCAATCCCTCATCTCTGCCCTTTGCTCTGCCCCTGTCCTTGCCCTCCTGGACCCCTCGAAACCATTTTCGGTCATGACCGATGCCTCCTTGTCCACCGCCGGAGCAGTCCTCATGCAACCTGACCCCAATGGTGATCTCCGCCCCCTAGCCTACTTCTCCAAAACCCTGGCCCCTGCCGAACACAACTATGACATCTATGATCATGAACTTCTTGCGGTCATCCTCGCCCTCGCCAAATGGTGCCATCATCTGCAAGGCGCCAATCACCCCACCATGATTATCACTGACCACAAGAACCTCTCCTACCTATGTGACCCATGTAAACTCTCTCAATGACAAGCCCGATGGGCCCTCTTTCTTCAAGATTTCAACATCACCTGGAAGGTGATCCCAGGCACAAAGATGGGACCCACAGACATCCTCTCCTGGTGAGATCATATTGACACCTCCCTTGATAATATTGATTCCCCCATCATACTGGAACCCCTCATAATCAACGCACTCGACCTCATACTCACCGACCTCATCAAATCTTCCACCCCATCCGACCCATTAGTCATTCACGCTTTAGAGGCAATTTCCTCATCATCCCCCCTATTCCCCCGATCACTTGCCTCTGACTGGACCTTCAAAATGGCCACCTATTTTTCTGCCAACGAATGTATGTCCCACCATCTGCCAGATCCCCCTTGCTACATACTATCCACTCCTCTCCGCTCACTGGCCACATGGGCATCTTCTGCACCAAATCCATTCTGGAACGTGACTTCTGGTGGCCAGGTCTTGCCACCTTCGTTAAACACTTCATCATGGGATGCCCTACATGCCAGCAAAGCAAGGCCAACACACACCCCACTCACCCCCCCCTCCTACCCATTGCTTCAACTTCCCTTCTACCCTTTCACCAACTCTCCGTCGATCTCATCACCAATCTCCCACCTTCCAACTCCTTCAATTCTATCATGGTCGTGATCGACCATGGCCTTACAAAGGGGGTAATACTCCTCCCCTGCTCTAAAACTATTGATGCCGCTGGAGTAGCCCTCCTTTTTTTCCACAATGTCTTCAAACGGTTTGGCCTTCACAACTCGATCATTTCAGATCGAGGCCCCCAGTTTGCCTCTGCCTTTGCTCTCGAACTTGCTCGTCTACTCAAATATGACATCTGCCTATCCTCCGCATACCACCCCCAGACGGACGGTCAAACCGAATGCACAAACCAGGAGCTTGAAGTCTACCTATGTATCTTCTGTGCCAACAACCCTCACTCCTGGTCTAATGCCCTATCTTCTGCAGAATTTCATCACAACTCTGCCCCCCACTCCTCAACCCAGAAATCCCCATTCTCCCTACTTTACAGCTATGAACCCAGAACCTTCCCCCCACTCGGGAAAACCTTCATCCCGGCCTTAGAGGATTGCCTAACAACTTTGGACGAAAATAGAAAAGAAGCTCTCACTGCTCACGAATCCGCCTGAAGAGTGATCTCCTCCTGATCCCTCCACAGCTTCTCCCCGTGGAAAGTCAGAGACCAGATTTGGCTTGAAGTGACCAATCTCCACCTTACCCTCCCATCATGGAAATTAGCTCCCAAACGTTATGGCCCCTTTGAAATTACCTGCATCCTATCACCGGTCTCTTACAAACTCCGCCTACCTTCCTCTTGGCGCATCCATGACACCTTCCACGTGGCCCTACTATCCCCCTACCGAACCACACAAGCCTTCGGCACTCCTTTCCTAAAACCACCACCTGACATCATTAACTAGGAAGAGGAATATGAAGTTGAGGTAATCCGCAGTCACAAAGGTCCACAGTCCAGAAGACGGTTCCTAACCTCATGGAAAGGTTACCCACAATCTGAAAACATCTGGAAACCTGAATCTAACCTTTGTCACACCACCGAAATCCTCATGGCCTATAAATGCCTTCACTCCCTCTAGGAAACAGAGGTAACATTTACAAGAAGTCAGTCTCTTCGTGAGTATCGCCTTGTCTAAACATCTTACCCACCTTTGGACCCACTTCCTCACCAACCATGTCCCAACCCATCTCCCAAAATCTGTCTCCCCTTTCGTCTTCCTTGTCCTTGTCCTTACGATCGATACTCCAATCCCAATGAGCATTCCCCTTGTACCTACCTGAGCGAGAGAGACTCTCCCTGTTCTCCACCATCCTGGAAACCCCCACTCTCTCTTTTTCCCTAGAGGCACACCCCAGCTTCCCAGACGATGAAGTCACCCACTCCCTCATCTGCACCTACCACACCATTGCCTCTGCCCAACATCTCTCTGAAACACTAACTCCACCTGACCCAACCTTGCACTTCATGATGAGTGAAGCCTCCCACCACTGCCTAACTGCCTTATCCCACCATGGATTCTCCACCTATGTGGAAGAAATCCCTCATACCCTCATCTTTCCCACTGTCTGCCGTATTCTTTCCTCCCTTCCCTGCACCCAATGAGACCTATACATACAAAATGTAGAAAATTTTCTTCTCTCTCAACCACGCCCCCTTCCTCTCCCCATTCCTCCCTCTTGCTCCTGACCTCTCGTCAAACGACTCTCTGATTTCCCTTACTCTTCCACCCCCGCTTCGGACTCTTCTATCCCCATCCCCATCCCTGAGGAGCTCCCCCTCGTTGAATATAGCACCCCCATCCCCGTCACCTTTGAGGATGAACCACCCATACCCCCCACCTTTCTGGTTTGCACTGAACCATGCAAGATCCACCTTCCCAATGGGAACTCCGTTCTCTCCTCCCTGGTTCGGGTTATCCCATGGCCAGATATACTCAGTCCCACCCCAGCCACTCCGTCCTCCATCTGCCTTCAATGTGGCCTACAAGGTCACTATCTTCAGGACTGTCCCCATCACCACTGTGGACACTGCCACCTCTATGCCCCCAGCCATCTCACAGTTCAGTGTTCACTTTTCCAATGTGGCTACTGTGACAACTGGGGCCACACGGAGCACTTTTGCCCCCACAGGAATTGTGGAATTTGCCACGAACCTGGGCACATTATCGCTAACTGTCCATTCGAGGTGTTATCCCCCTTCCAACAGGGTGCTATCTTTGGGGTCGGATCCCCAACCTGAAGAGTTACTTCATAGGAATGGTTGGTTGCTCAAGCCTGGGGCTCGATTGTATGAAGGGGGTAATGTTACAATTTTCTTTCCTTATCATCACTTTCTCTTACTAGTACACTTTTCGTCTTTGATCTCTTACTGAGGACATCATATCTCTCGGGCACAGGAGGTGTACCTCTTTATTGGAGGACCTTCTACGCTATCCTTAGTCTGCTTTCCATAGGACTTCGTCACTTCATCTCTACCTTCTTGGACCCTCTTCTTCTAACTAAGTTCTCTCATACTTAGTGGTATCCTTAGCTCTATCTGGTCCATGTGTGGGAAGACTCTCTAGTATATAGTTCTCACCTCCCTTGTATTTCCGATCCTTATTCTTGATCTGCGCAATATTAGTGTACCTTCTTGAGTCACCCATAGTCTCTCAGTATTCTGCAACCTTAGCAAGTCTAAGGGCAGTTTTCCTTCCCCAAGTCTCTATCAGAAGCCGGTCTCTTTGTGAGTATTGCCTGTAGACGATCCTTGTCACCTCAAGCCCTCCATTGTACACTACGCATAACAAGAAGCAGAGATTCTTCTTGATGCAACATTTTCGTTCTTTGGGGGTGAGCTTTCTGATGATTCAGACAACATCAACGTCCATGGCATTGGGGTCCTTTCATGGGGTGTATGTGGTGGGGGGAGTGGACTGAGAGGTGGGATGGTAAGTCTGTTTGGTGATTTCTTGAGATCATTCCCACATAGTTTGGAAGTGGGTGGCCTTCTTGAACCAGTTCTCAACAGTGGTTGGTGGGTTTTCCATGGAGTAGATCTTCATTATAAGGGGTTGAGAAAGACCAGCAGAGAAGTATGAGATGAGGACATTATTGTTCATGATTTTGGAGATGACCACATTGTTGTGGAAGTCTGTGATGTATTTGGTGAGGGATGGTTTATACATACCCTTCTTCTTGATCATTTGCATGGTGGTAAGCCACATGATGGCATTGCCAATCAAGTCTTGATGCTCGAAGGCGGTCTTGAACTCCTTAATGAAGTCCAAGAGTTTTCCTAGGATAATGGTGCCAGAGGTCATGCACTTCTGGCAGAAGGTGGTGGCCCATGTGATGGCCAATCCTTTGGTCATGTGGGAGAGGGCGAAGGTGATGTGCTTGGCATCAGTGTCATAGACATCCTCATTTATGAGGAGGTAGAATTGGACAGTATTAAGCCACTGTGTCAATGTTTCATAGGACCCATCAAAGGGTGTAGGAGCTCCAAGATGAAGTTCCTTTTCTGAGGACATAGTGCTTTGGGTCAGAGATGGGCAAGGGAACAAGGGACGCATTCGAGATAGAGGGTATCTAGTGAGCACCAGGTGAGGGCTAGGTCTGGGAGGGAGAGGAAAGACAGGTTGTGAGGAAGTGGGAGTGGGAGATGAAGGGGTAGAAACTCACAGAAGACTGAGTTGGGCAGAAATGTCATGGGAGAGCTGGAGGGTTTCTTCCTGCTCTTCTCATGTGATGGGGTTGATGTCCTGATCGGAGTGGTCAGGGGACAAGGGTGATGAGGGCTCAGGGGATGAGGGTTGGTTGATATTGCCACTGCAAGGAAGGAACCACTGGATAGGGGTTTGGGGATCAATGGTGACATGTTGCCCAGGGAATCACTCTGTGTAGGCTGAGAGTGGGAGTGGGGTGTGCATGAGTCCAGGGAATCACCCCATGCAGACTGAAGGCAGGAATGGGATGAGGAGAGGATTGACCTAGTAGTCACCTATGAACAAAAGCTTAGTCTTTTGTTATGTCAGGCTAGGACCGACAGATTCTTGAGTGAGTTACTGCCTCAATGAAGGATGAGCAAGGTGGACTTAGGGATGTACACTGACAGAGGACTTTGGGGTATGATAAGGCAAAGGCTTTCCTATGCCCAGAGACAAAGGATACTCATTGGGGAATTCCTGCAGAGTCACAGAGAGAGTCAAAGGGGATTTCTTGACTTGAGACGAAGGTTACAAGGAAGACTCAAGGGAAGATCCCTTAGTCTTAGGTTGTCGATTACAGATGACGACAAGAGGGGTGAGGAGGAGGCAAAGCAACTTGTAGAATTTGAGAAGACTAAGCTTAGAGAATACATGCAGTAAACAAAGGATTTAAATAGTACAGCCAAGGGGGTTTAAGTAAGAGGACATGTCAGTGTCAGAGATAAGGAGTGAGTCAGCAAGATAATAGCTGAGTCATGACAAGTCAAGTCTAATAATACAATGGTTCCAAGGAATGCCAATCACTGGTGAAAGACAGAAGGAACTCCAGAAGTGGTACATGGGGTAGCAATGGCGTACCTAGAGTTTGAGGGGACAGAGGATGAAAGGAGACTTAGCTAAGAGAAAAGAAAAGGACAAGAAAGGGATGTGTGCATCTACAATCATAATAGGAAGTCAACTCAATTTTATTCACCAATGTTTAAAAAGCTAAAGATTTTTGAAATGGAAAGTTGTATTGATGTCTTCTTCCCTAACTACCAACCATGTACTAGTAGCACCGAAGATCAATTGAACCCAGCACCTTAATGCCCTCATATATGAAACCATCGAAACCACTGCCCTCATTGACTCTGAAGCCACCAGAAATTTCATTAATCCTTGTCTCCTAAAAAAAGGATCTTTTAAACACCATCGTCTACCAACCTCCATCATCACCTACAATGTAGATGGAACAACAAACCATGCCAGAACCATCAGGTGAACCACAACCACCCTGGTAACATATAAAACTCTGACCTATCTGGAAAATTTCTTCATCCTTCAATAGAAAATCCCCCAAATCATCTTTGGTCTCCCTTGGCTGATCCAATGGAACCCCACCATCAACTGGGTAACCAGAACCATTACTATCATGCATAATCATCCCCAGAGGGTTGAGAAGTCTCTCCATGGATATCCTCCTCTAAAGAATGATCAGCATGAAGTCAATAAAACCACCATCTCTACTGAGATTGTCCAACAACAAAAACCCAAGAATATCCCCATTCCTGACTTCTGCTCAGATTTCTCCAATGTGTTCACTGAAGCAACACATAACATCCTCCCACCCCACTGGCCCTATGACCATATCATTGATTTAAAAGAGTTCTTTGTTTCAAAGATTGCCAAGGTGTACTTGCTCAATCTGGCAGAAAAGTTAGCATGCAAAGCTTTCGTCAATGAACATTTCAAAACTGGTTGTGTTATCCCGTCCAAGTTCCCACAGGTGTCCCCTTTCTTCTTCATATCCAAAAAAGATGGGTCTCTTTGACCATGCCAAGACTATGGGTATCTCAATAGCCACACAGTTCATAACACCTATCCTTTACCACTTATTCCTGATCTTATCAATGAAATGCATGATGCAAATTGGTTCACTAAGTTTGACATTCAATGGGAGTACAATAACATTTACATCAAAAAAGAAGATCAGTGGAAAGCTGTGTTTATCATTGAGTTGGGCCTATATGAACCAACTGTTATGTTCTTCATATTCTGCAATACTCCCTCTACCTTCCAGGCCTTCATGAACCATATGCTTGCCAATATGATTGCCAAGCAATGGCTAAAGATTTACATGGATGATCTGGGCCTCCACACTAAAGGTGATCTCACCACACATCATGCTCATACTTGTCATGTCTTGCAATGTCTTCAAGAACAGGGACTTTCTCTGAAAATATTCCAATGCACATTCAACTCCCCAACCAAGGAATACCTTGGTCTTATCATTGGTTATGGCCATGTACACATGGACCCTTCCAAACTCTCTGCCATTCGAGAATGGAAATCCTCTTTCTCCATCTCAGGTATTCGATCATTTTTAGAATTCACAAATTTTTACTGCAAATTTATTACTAATTACTCCAACATCATTACCTCCTTGACATTCTTCACATGGAAAGACCAGCCCTGGATGTGGTCTCCACTGCAACAGCATGCTTTTGACACTCTGAAATCAATCTTCTGCTCAGCCCCTGTACTTGCTCTCCCTAATGTTACCTGCCCCTTCTCCCTCATGACTGATACATCCCTTCTCACTGCTGGTGCAGTCCTCATGCAAACAGACACTAATGGCAACCTCCAACTGATTGCCTACTTTTCCAAAACCTTTGTGCCTGCTGAGTGCAACTATGATATCTATGATTGTGAACTTCTTGCAGTCATCCTTGCTTTCTCAGAGTGGTGACAATACCTCCAGGGCATCTCTTACCCTGTCATCATCATTATGGATCACAACAACCTCTTCTATATATGTGATCCCTGTAAACCTTCTTGCTGCCAGGTCTGATGGGCCCTGTTTCTCCAAGACTTCAACATTCAATGAAAAGTTATCCCAGGAACTACAATGGGCCCTGTGGATGCACTCTCTTATCTCCCATTTGTCAACATCTCTACTGATAACCTCAACACCCCAATTATCCCTGATCCTGTTGTAGTTAATTCCATTGACCTTGCTCTCACTTGTCTCATCAAAACTAGCATCCCCTCTAACCCTCTTGTCCTCAATGCCCTTGCTGCAATATCTGAGAACACTCCTCTGTTCTCTTGTTTCTCTGTCACTGACTGGTTCTTTGATAATGGCCATCTTTTCTTCCATGGTCACATGTGTGTCCCTTCCTCTGCTTGATCACCTCTACTCCATGCTATCCATGCCTCCCCCCTCTTTGGTCACATGGGTGTCTTCCACACCAAAGTAATTCTCAAATGTGACTTCTGGTGGCCAGCCCTCACCACATTCATTAAACACTTTGTTTCAGATTGTACAGTCTGCCAGCAGAACAAAGTAAATATCCACCCTGTCCATCAGCCTCTCCTTCCCATCCTGTCCTCTTTTCCCCTGCCATTTCACCAACTCTCTGTCAACCTCATCACTGATCTTCTCCTGTCCTCCAGGTTTGATTTTATCATGGTTGTGGTCAACCATGGGCTTACTAAGGGGGTAATCCTTGTTTCTTGTAACAAAACCATTGATGCTGCAGGAGTAGCCCACCTATTTTTTGAAAATGTATTCAAAAGATTTGGATTATATAACTCCGTCATCTCAGATAGTGGACAACAGTTCACTTCTGCCTTCACTCTTGAACTTGCCTGTCTTCTAAAATATGACATCTGTCTTTCCTTCACCTATCACCCCCAGACCAACAGACAAATGGAGTAAACTAACCAAGAACTCAAGGTCTACCTCCAAATCTTCTGCACCAATAGACCCAATTCCTGGGCCCCATCCCTCTCTGCAGCCAAATTCCACCATAACTTAGCCCCTCACTCCTCCACTCAAAATCCCTGTTCTTTCTACTCTATGATTATGAACCCCAGACTTTTCCTCCACTCGGAAAAACCTTTATCCCAGCTCTAGAATCTCACATGTCTGCCCTAGATTCTGCCTGGAAAGAAGCTCTTGCTGCCCATGAATCAGCCCAAAAACTCATGACCTTCTGCTCTTTGAGATGATTTGTCCTGTGGAAAGTTGGAGATAAGGTATGGCTTGAAGCCACTAACCTGCAACTCAACTACCCATCCAAGAAACTTGTGCCCAAAATATAAGAGCCATTTGAAATTTCACAAGTCCTACAGTAACTCCAAAAACTGTTACAATATTTGGCACTTTTGTAGTGTATCCAATATAGCAATTGAGGGCATAGGAATTGTGCTTATGCATAGTGGAGCATGTGAAATACTAACCCCTAGCTACTTAATGGTTCCATAACCATGTGATTCCGCTCAGGGGTTGCAGAGATACGTCCATTCTAAAAGTGTAACACCATTGTAACAGTTTTTTCACTTTTGAATGGAAAAAGGATTTTTGGGTATATTAGTACTTAATATATCCTCTATTGGCCTTAATTACTCCTTGAACCATCATAGGTATGCTCTCAATCAATCCTTGACACACCTCCACTGGTATCTTCTTCTATTCATCTTCAATCCTTCCCCATAACTCCAATATTCCTTGGGGGTGTTTATTCTCTGCATGTCTTCTTTTGATATATACCCAGAGGTGTTCTAAAGGGTTTAGGTCAGGAGATTGTGCAGGTCATACCATATTCATGAATTTTTGTTTTTCTAACCACTCCTTAACCTTCTTGCAGATATGCTTGAAATTATTGTCTTGTTGAAAAATAATGTCAGATGGATTGAGACCATGAAACTCCAGAGAATTTTGAAGTTCATTCTTCACAATTTGAAGGTAAAGGTCTCCATCCATTCTACCATCAATCTTAGTAGCATAGCCAATCCCATCCCCACCCATAACATCACAGAATCACAACCAAACTTGAGAGTTTCTTCTATCAATCTGGCACTAAGCCTCTTTCCTGGCTTTTTCCACACTCATTTGCATCCATCTGACCCTAAGGAATTGATTTTGGTTTTATTAGACCATATTACCTGTTTCCAGTCCTCCAGAATCCAGTTCTCATGAGCATAGGCAAAGTCCAAGCAAGCCTTTTGATATTTGGCAGAGAATAAAAAATGTTTGCACTTGACTACAGCCTTCATCTCAGTCTTTTTCAAGTGATGGTGAACAGTGTTAGGATGGAGAGGCTGTTTGATGATATTAGACAGAGTTCTGGTCACTTGGACTGCAGTTTCTGCCTTCTGAATAGAGATTGAATGGACAGTATAGTGGACATTAGCAGAGGAAAGCTTGGTTGGATGGCCTCCAAGGGATTTCTGCAGTTCAGAATGCTCTTTTGAATAAAGTCTGGATATGATAGCAGTGCTGAGACCTAAAGTAGAAGCAATGGAGCAAATAAAATGACCAGCATCTAGCTGAGAGCAGGTGATATTCTTTTGAGTGGCAGAGAGAGATCTCATGATAGTAATGGTTGAAAACAAAGAGGCATGGGAACTGTTTTAAACTCAAACATAATATTTATATGTATATCTTTGTTTGTAGTACCAAACAAGCGCAAATATGCCTTGATTTGGATCAGATTCTATCCTCCCACTCAAAAGTGAAAAAACTATTACAATGGTGTTACACTTTTAGAATGGATGTATCTCTGCAACCTCTGAGTGGAATCACATGATTGGGGACCATTAGGTAGCTAGGGGTTAGTACTTCACATGCCTCCACTATGCCTAAGCACAATTCTCATGCCCTAAATTGCTATATTGGATACACTACACAAGTGCCAAACATTGTAACAGTTTTTGAAGTCACTGTATCTCTCATATCTTATAGACTCTGACTCCCATCCACATGGAAGATCCATGATGTCTTTCATGCTTCACTCTTGTCTCCTTATCACACTTCACCTGCCTATGGAATGCCATATGCCACCCCACTACCTGACCTTATTGAAGCTGATGAAGAATATGAAGTGAAAGTGATCATCAATCACAAGGGGGCCAGCATCAACACTGGTACCTAACCACATGGAAAGGCTATCCCTCATTGGAGAACACATGGGAACCCAAGTCCAATCTCCACCATGCTTCCTGCATTCTTCAAGCATATAAGCATCTTCAATCCCTCTAGACTTTCCTCACACATATGTAAGATGTCAGTCTCTCCATGAGTATCACCTTGTGTGTAGGAAAAGTTTATGACCCTCCATCTTTCACTCTTTCTTGACAGTGTACTTTTTGTCTTCATTGGTTGCCTCTTCACCCTTGTTGACCATCTCAAGCTTGGAGTTGCCATTATGGTCACAACATATTTATTTGTCTTATTTGCCTGAAACCACAGTGCTCTTGCTCTATGCCATTATCCTGGAAACTCCCACCCTCACCCTCGCCCTAGAACAACACCCTCTCTTCCCAAATGATAAAACCTCCCACTCTTTGATCTGGGCCTACCACATGTCCTCCTCTGCCCTCCACCTTGCTGAACAACTGTCTCCTCCTGGCCCCACCCTATGATTCACTGTTGCTGAGTCCTCTCATCACTGTCTTCCCATACTCATTTGCCATGGTTTTCATTCCTATGTAGAAGATATTCCTCCTGCTACTATCTATGTTCCTTTTCATTGAATTTATATCTTGCTTATCCAGGCACAATGTGATCATTACATTGAATCTGTTGAACAGTTCCTCCTTTTGCAACCTTGTAGCCCTGCTGTACCCATTTTCCCTCCCCAATCCACCCTTCTCACCAAACATCTCTCCTTCTCCAATTCCTCCAACTCATCCACCCCTGTAAACTCCATTGACTCCATTGACATTGAGCCTGAGGAACCTGAAGAAGATACCATTCCTATCCCCTGCACTAGAGTTGAGTGGGTGCATATTCCCAATGGCAACCATGTCATGTCTTCTCCATGGCAAGTCCTTCCTTGACCTAATTCCTTTCACCTCACTCCTACCTCCACTATCATGGAGTGCTTTCAATGCTGTGATACAGGTCACTATCAGAAGGACTGCCTGGAATACTGGTGCCCCAACTGTCTCCAATCCACTTCTGGTCATATCTCAGCTCAATGTATTCATCTCCAGTGCAACTTCTATAGCAACTGGGGCCACATCAAATGCCATCACTCCCATCACAACTGCACACTTTGTTACCAATCTGGGCATATCTTGGCTAACTGCCCACATGATGTTGCTTTCTCCTCACAGCAGAACACTATCTTTGGACTCTCCCCTGCCTCTTAATGATGGGATTTTCAGGAGAGGATTGATCATCGAGCCTGGGGCTTGATTGTATACAGGGGGTAATGTTACAATTTTCTTTCTCTTTCATCATATTTTTCTCTTCACCTATTTCTTTCCCTTTTTTCATACAGAGGAACATGACCTCTGTGGGTAAGACAAGCTTATCCTCCTCACAGTCAGTTCCATTTCTATTTTCATCCATTGCCTTGACATCTCAGATCTTTCTTATCACATTGCTATATCTATGGACACCATCTCTCCTAACTAAGCTCTCTTGTGCTTAGTCATCTCCTTACTTTTCCATAGTGTTCTACAACCTTCTATGGTCCATGCTCCAGGCATAGCATATAAGTAGTCATTCCTCTGCTCATGTACTTCTCCATTCTTGGTCTATGCAATATATGCATATTATCAACTATCATTCTGAGCTTGATCCTCACCAAGGATTCCTAAGTTCCTTAGTCCTTTGTCTCAACCCTAGTTCAGTCTTGGCCTTAGCAGATGTTGGTCTCTCTGTGAGTATTGCCTGCTAGCCAATACTCCTTTGAGACCTTGTTGATATGCTCCACATAACAAAAACTGTTTGAATGGTGTTCCCAATTTACAATAGGCATATCTCTACAGCCCCTGAGCTGAATCACATGACCCAGGGACTGATTTGTAGCCAAGGATTTGTACTTTGTTTGGTCTCATCCAAATGAGGTGTGATTTCCACAGGTGATTGCAGGGTACTTCACACCCCAGTTTGGGGTTAGTTATTGGAACAGTTTTTGAAGTCACTTATATTCACAGGAGCAGTTGTGAATGCAAGAGAATAAGGTGTAGTTGATGGAATCAATTGGGTGGCTATAGAGGAGGAACCAGGATCTGCAAGCAATGCAAAAGAAGGGTCTTGGAAAGATAGCATAGTATGCTTCTGGTAGTGGATTCAAAGCTTTTTTTCTTGTTGAAAAGTAATTGTGATGATTGTTATGACTTGCCACACCTTGGCATTCTTTTTCCTTTCCCCTTTTCTTCATTTTATCTCACCATAGTTGTTGTATTACATAAACATTGAGGCTTGACTCATGCTCAACTCATGCTCAACTTATGTTTGACTCACCTTGAATGCTAGTTTCTTTTCTTCCTGCAATTTCCTTGGAGATCTACAAGACATCAGGTATTCTCATAGCCTACCTGATGCCTTCTGGAGTGACCCCTTCTGACTCCCTTTGGGTCCTCCCCTTTCCTTCCCTTATCTCACTCCCATGTACAATATAAGATCCTATTTCATGTACATGCCACTGCCCATTTGAAATTAGCCAAATGCTCCCAGAAAAGCTCTCATAACAACAGCTTTCAGCAACATATCACTGACTTCCAGAATCTCTCTGGAAAAACTGACATCACCAATGAAACTACCCTCATCAACCAATTTTTCCTTGGACTTGACCAACTGCTCACCACCATAATTCTCTCCATGGTGACCATTCCCACCACCATCGCAAACTGGATCAACAAGACCAAAATCTTCCATGCCCAGAAAATGCACATCCAAGCCCTTCATGCTGGATGCACTTCCCCTTTCCTATCTAACCCCAGATCCACTCATGATTCCAATGCCATGAATGTTGATACCACCACCCTAATCAAACTCACCCCTGCCAAACACACCAAATGTATTAAGGAAGGAAGATGCTTTTGCTGCAGAACCATTGGGCATGATGCCTGAAACTGCAGAAAAACTTCCTCCACTCCCAACTGCCCTCAGAATATTAGGACTACTGTCACCACCCCAGCTACCCCCTGTTCCAACCCCCACCACACCCAATCTCATCCTTCCTAGAATAATATGTTAACTCACTTCACACCTTGGAAAAGAAAGAAAAGGAAATCCTTGCCATATTGAAAATGTGTTACAAAGAAGACCCCAATGAAAAACCTAATGAAGAAGTGAACTCTATCTCCTTTGCCAAGATTCAGGAAGTAAAGGATTTTTAAAGAGGGAAGTTGTTTCAATGTTGTTTTTCCCAGACTCAAAACATGTACTTGTAGCACCAACTAGCAACAGAATCTTGCAACTTGATGTCTTGATACAACAAACCATTGAAAGCTTTGCTCTCATTGACTTGGAAGCCATAGGAAACTTCCTTGACCCTCATCTCCTGACCAAAGGGAAATTCAAACTCTCAAAATTACTCTCTTCCATCATTTCCTACAACATCAACAAAACCACTAACTCCTCTGGAACTATAAATTGAACCATCACTGCATCAGTATCCTGCAAAACCTTTACTTGTCAAGAAATATTCTTTATCCTTCAACAGAAATTCCCTCAAGTCATTCTAGGCATGTCCTGGCTTACTTGATAGAATCTCCACATCAACTGGATATCTCAAATCATTACTATCCCTTACTCCTCTGACCTTCTTCCACAATGTTCTCCCCAGAGGGTCAAGCAGTCTCTTTATAAGTATCCTTCCCTGAAGGACAACAAAGTGGAAGAAGTCAACAAAACCACCATCTCCACTGAATTTGCTCAACAAGAAAAGATCAAGGACTCTGCCATCCCTGACTTTTGCAAAGACTTCATTGATGTGTTTGTGGAAGCCACTCATAATATTCTTCCCCCACACTGATCCTTTGACCATACTATTGACCTCAAAGAAACCTTTGTCCTGAAAATTGCCAAGGTCTGTCTACTCAACCCTGCAGAATAAGAAGCATGTAAAGCCTTCATTGAAGAACATTTTAGAACTGGTCATATAATTCCTTTAAAATCCCCCCAAGCATCTCCCTCCTTTTTCATACCAAAAAAAGACAGATCTCTTCATCCCTGTCAAGATTATCAATACTTCAACAGCTACACTATTCATAATGCCTACCCCCTCCCCCTTATTTCTGATCTTATTGATGAAATGAAGGATACTGATCTCTTCACCAGGATTAGCATTCATTGGAGCTACAACAATGTTCACATCACTGAAAAGAATCAATGGAAAGCAGCTTTTATCACTCATCTAGGACTTTTAAAACTGACCGTCATATTCTTCAGATTTTGCAATGCCTCCTCCACTTTCCAAGCTTTCATGAACCACATCTTTGCCAACATAATTGCTAATTGATGGTTAAAAATCTACATGGATGACCTGGGGCTTCACATGAAAGGAAACCTCACTCCTTATTATAACCATACTTATTGAGTCCTCCAATGCCTTTGTAAAGACAGCCTCTCCATCAAAATCTCCAAATATATCTTCGACTCTTCCACCATGGAATACCTTGGATTTATCATTGGCCAAAGCCAGATCTGCATGGACCCAGTCAAATTATCTGCTATTCAAGACTGAAACCCTCCCTCCTCTATCATGAGCATTTATTCTTTCCTTGTATTCACCAACTTCTACCCGAAATTCATTCCCAATTACTCCAACATTGTCACTCCCCTTATTTTCCTCATCCAAAAAAACCAACCTTGGGTATGGTCCCCCTCCAACAATGAGCTTTTGATGCCCTTCATGCCTCCTTCTGCTCTGCCCCCATCCTTGCTCTCCCTGATGTCTCTAAGCAATTTTCCCTCATGACTGACATCTCCCTCCAAGCTGCCAGCACTGTTCTCATGTAGTCTGATATCAATGGTGACCTTTGACCTGTGGCATACTTCTCTAAAATCTTTGCCCTAACCAAACATCCTCACAGTCATTCTTCCCCTCTCTGAATGGAAACACTACCTCCAGGGAACTCCCCACCCCATTGTTGTTATTACTGACCACAAAAACCTTTCCTACATCTGTGACCCCCACAAGTTATCTTGTTGTCAGGCTCAATGGTCACTCTTCCTTTAGAACTTTGACATTCTTTGGAAAGTTATCCCTGATTCTCAAATGGGATCCACTGACACTCTTTCCTGCCTCAATCCTGTCAACACCTCCTATGACAACATTGATGCCTCTATCCTTCCTGACCCTGTCATCATCAACTCCCTTGACCTCTCCATCACTAACCTTATTCATAACTCCACCCCCTTTGATTCTCTCATTGTCCATGCCCTTTTCTTTCTCTCCTCATCTGAACCACTTTTTCCCCATTCTTCCCCAGCCAACTGGTTATTTGACAATGGGCATCTCTATTTTTGCTCCTATCTCTATATACCTCCTGCTGGCTGCTCCCCCCTTCTGCATGTCATCCATGACTCCCCTCTGTCAGGCAACATGGGCATCTTTCATACCAAAACTATCATTGAGTGCAACTTCTGGTGGCCAGGCCTCTCCTTCTTCATCAAGCACTTTATTGCAGGCTGTGCCACTTGTCAGCAAAACAAAGTCAATACCCATCCCACCCACTACTTTCCCCCATAACCTCCAACTGTTCTCTTCCCTTCCATTAACTCTCTGTCAATCTCATCACTGACCTTCCCCCCTCCTCTGGACATGATTATGTTATGGTCATGATCAACCATGGCCTTATGAAGGGGATAATTTTCATCCCCTGCTCCAAAACCATTTGACACTGTGGAAGTAGCACTTCTATTCTATGAAAATGTATTCAAAAGGTTTGATTTCTATGACTCCATCATCTTCAACAGGAGACCACAATTCACCTCTCCCTTCACCCTCAAGCTAGCAAGATTACTGAAATATGACATTTGTCTCTCCTCTGCTTACCACCCTCAAACTGATGGCCAGACTGAAAGAACCAATCAAGAACTCAAAGTCTACCTCAGGATATTCTGTACCAATAATCCTAACTCTTGGGCCAAATTCCTACCCACTGCTGAATTCCACCACAACTCTACCCCCCACTTCTCCACTCAGAAATCCCTATTCTCCCTTCTTTATGGATACAAACCTGAGATCTTCCCCCCCTCAGAAAAACCTTCATCCCAGCCTTGGAAGATTGGTTATCTTCCCTGAACAAAGCTAGAAAAGAAGCCTTGGCAGCACATGAATTCACATGAAAACTCATGATCTCCTGGTCATATTGCAAATTCTCCCCATGGAAGGTCAGAGATAAGGTATGGCTTGAAGCCACTAATCTCTGACTTCATTACCCTTCCAGGAAACTTGCCTCCAAAAGACATGGCCCATTCAAAATCTCCCAGATACTATCTCTCTTATCTTACCAACTCTGTCTTCCCCCCACATGGAAAATCCACAACATTTTTCACACATCTCTACTATCTCCTTATTGCACCTCCAAAGCATATGGACCCTCCTTCCCTTCTTCCACACCTGACCTTATGGACCAAGAAGAAGAATACAAGGTTGAAGCAATCATCATACACAAAGGTCCTGCTTACAAATGGCAGTATCTTACTGCATGGAAAGAATATTCCCCCTCCAAGAATATGTGGGAATCTGAATCCAATCTCCAACATGCCTCACATCTCCTACTTTCTTATAAACACCTCCATCACCTCTAAACTTTCGCAGCTCACAATTGATGGTCTCTTCTTGAGTATCTCTTGTGTGTGCAAAAGTTTATGGCCCTCCTACCCAGAAGTATTCCTCATTATGTCCTTCTTATCTTCCTTGGTTGGCTCTTCACTATTGTCCTCCCCCTCCAGCTTGGTATCACCATTATGTTCCAGATATGTACAGTAAGTAACAAAACTGATGCAATCTTTGTATCATGTTAATTGAGAAGTAAGATACCATTGGAAATCCCTGATCAAGGGCTTTCAGATAGTCTGTGGGTGGATTAGGTAAATCCTACTATATCAGGAAATATTCCTGTGTTAATGAAGAGTACTCATTGCATCAGTTTTGTTGCTAACACTCTAAAATATTAAAACTCCATGTTGTGAGAGTTTATTACATAATCAATGGTTATGTGATATATAATAAGTTCGACATGATGCAAATAAACACAAATACCATTGCTTTTTCAATAACCACCATCATAAAATCTCTTTTCATTGACCAAATTTATCATATCATCTCTTTCCTGGAACTGGACCATCTAACCCATCAAATTGCTCATTCTACTGATTCAAACCAATCTACTATTAGCAGACTATGCTCCAAGCATCTTCCCAATATCCATAAACACTGTGGTGGTCATCCTTCTATTATTTCTCCTACTGATATATATTATGCTATTCATCTAATTGGAACTGAAAAGGCTGAACATGCAGTTCAGGTCACAAAAACACTCCAGGAAGTGAAGAACCATTCCATCTTCCCTCAAACCATTTATCCCCACTTGAAAAAAGCTGGTATGAAGACTATGGTCAAGCAAAAATGTCCTTTTCTTCAACAGTATTATAGAAGGGCAAGATTAGACTTTGCTTTAAGCCATTAGAATTGGACTGTTGAGGACTTCTGACCCAATATGAGTAATTTTAGTCTTATCTGACCATATAACACA
>JBBPLO010000167.1:3493-14734 GCA_038089835.1 Retiboletus flavoniger
ATCCGTCGCGCTGGTCGCTAGAACGCTCTCCCTCCTATGCAAAAAACCTCTCGTAGCAGTCAATCACTGTGTCGGACGTGAGCCCTAATATCTTCTACCAGAGCGCGCGTTTCAAACATTCATGCAGACATTGAAATGGGTCGGGCGATCACCCGAGCCGAGAATCCCGTCGTGCTTTACGTCTCGGGTGGCAATACCCAGGTGATAGCGTACTCTCAACAGCGCTATAGGATCTTTGGCGAAACATTGGATATCGCTGTGGGCAATTGCCTAGACCGGTTTGCGAGAATTATCAATCTGAGTAACGATCCAAGCCCGGGCTACAATATCGAGCAGGAAGCGAAGAAGTACGTTCTCGTTGACATGGGTTTCATCCCTTTGTCTTATATGCTTAGGGGAGAGCGACTTGTACCTCTTCCATACACGACCAAGGGCATGGATATCAGTCTTTCAGGAATATTGACTTCGATTGAAGCGTACACTGTAGAGAAGCGTTTCCGTCCCTCTATGACGCTCGGCGAATCAGGGGGAGACATTATAACATCTGCCGATTTATGCTTTTCTCTCCAAGAAACTGTGTTTGCAATGCTGGTAGAAATCACCGAGCGAGCTATGGCTCACGTTGCAAGTAGAGAGGTCCTCATTGTAGGCGGTGTAGGATGTAAGTTTGTCTTGCACGATTCCTTCCTCCGAACGTCGGATTTACGGATTTCAAAGGCAATGAACGACTGCAACAAATGATGCGAACCATGGGAAAGGAGCGTGATGCTCGAGTCTTTGCGACAGACGAGCGGTATGACCCAACTTGGTTTTCTTGGTGGTTTACGATCCTTTCCGCCAGTTTCTGCATTGACAATGGCATTATGATTGCTCAGGCCGGTCTTTTGAGTTATCGGATGGGAGAACGGACTCCTCTTTCCGAAAGCACTTGCACGCAAAGGTACTTCGTTTGTCCTTGTTTTGCGAATGTCACTAAACGGTACCGACAAGATTTCGAACTGATGAGGTATTGGTCTCGTGGAGATCATGATTGGCAGGGTTTGGCAACGAAATAACCGAAGACGTACATACGTGTAAGATAAGTATTAAAGTTATACTTACGCTACGTTCGCTATGATTACCTTCCAGCCTTCCCCATCGCTCTCCCGCATCTCTGCACCCAATAATCCCAGCCTATCCCACCACCATTGATGTGACCTATCATACACTCCTTCTTTTGACACTCTAGCGTGCCAAGGCTTGTCCGCCAAGATATAATGAAGGCACCTGATTTCCTCATCCCGCCAGAGTGGTGTATGAATTAGCATCAACGTCTTGAGCGCATTGTAGCACCAAGGCAATGGCTTCCATTTTCCCTTGAAGAAGTCGGATAGCAGATCTTGGTCGGGGAACGACCAAGTGGGAAGGAGCGGGGACGTGTAAAGATGGTTATAAACTCCCTGAGCGAGCTCGGCAGAGGGATTTAGTACCACGAGGCCACTGTTAAGCAGAGTGTGGGGTCGTGGGCTGCCCTCGGTGATTTGCGTTGGGGTCGTTAGAGCGGTAGGATGGGATAGAGGGGTGTAAGCACAATTCTCTGGTACCCAATCGGCAGGGTAGTGTTTCAGCTTTCGAGGGTTGCAGGCGCAAACGTGGGCGGCCGCGATCTCGTCCTTTGCGAGTGAGAGATCCATCAGCTCGTCCATCTTGCGCATGACGATCATGTCGGCGTCTAGGAGGACGATGCGCTATCCGAGAAAGGTTCGGGTCATGCGGGAACGACGTAGCGATCTGTTTCGCTCACGTCATAATCTGTCAACTCAAAGGCCCTGGGCTTGTCGCTCAGAAGGTTTGAAGACGCAACGTATCTGACGGCCTCACCTCAGCTTCGCCCAGGCGTCCGCGAACCTGACATCGTGAGCGGATAGGGCGTGCAGACCTGCGGGGGGCTGAAGGGACTGGACATCTATCACCGTAATCCTTCTTCTTGCAAGGATATCACGAGCTTCTTGGGGCAGAGCAGGAGTGGCCATTACAACCAATGGATGCTCGGAACCCACAGACCGAAGGGTGTATTCTAGTACCAGAACGCCTGGCAGGTAGCTGGTTTTCGTCAACAAGGTCGCATACGCCGCCTTGACGCCCATGACTGTTATCTAGCGGTGTAGTGGGAATGGTTAGTCTCCCAAAACCAGACTCACGACGAGCAGAAGACAGTCATTCACACAGAGTGGTGGGCTCTTATAAGCGTGCGAAGTCGTCATGTTATCGAGCGAAATCAGTTTGGTCAGCAGCATGTAATGTCGGTGCTGTTTACAGTCAACCCTTTCAAGGCATACGCCGTCTTAATTAATCCAGGTGCTAATTACCAGGTATCATCCCGTTCACAAGGAGCTGAGCATGAAGTAGGTGGCGATGAGGGATTTATATTGGACCTTGTTGAGAGGTGGCTGCTTCGTCTACAATGAACTTCTTCGCCCGCTTCTCCGTCGCTTCACCCCTTAAGACATTCTCGATGAAATACTCTCCGGCCTGCACGAGGTCAAGTGTGAATCGACATCGAATATAACCGGTTGACCTACCTTGTAGCTGCTTCGAACCAAGGGTCCACTAGCCACGTACAAGAACCTCATGTCTTCGGCAGCACGCTTCCACCGGTCAAACTCAGCGGGCTCGACATACCGATCAACTTTCATGTGGCGTTTCGTTGGGCGCATATATTGGCCAAACGTCACAACGTCGACATCAATCTTCCGCAATTCTGGCGAGTGGGACATCATTACGAGCTATCGTGCTGTAGACAAGGAAATCTGACCTCGGAGTGCATCCATGACTTGGTCCTCATTCTCTCCAACGCCAAGCATGATGCTGGTTTTGGTTACCCGCACTCCTTCTTTCTTGGCGTGTTGTAATACCTTTAAACTTTGTCGGAAAGTTGCTCTGCGATCTCTCACATAGGGAGTGAGCGCTTCGACGGTTTCGATATTGTGTGCATAAACATCCAAACCCGACTTGGCGACGACGGAGACGTGGTCTAGCGAACCGGCAAAATCACCAGTCAAGGCTTCAACGAGGATATTCGGGGCCCTGGGACCATTTCATTGATTATCGCTTCAGGTAAGGGGAAAGGGACGGAAAGAACTCGCTTCTGCTTGATTTTTCTAATGGTTTCCGCAAAGTGACGAGCCCCTCCATCTACAAGGTCTAGGGCAGATGTAAATGAGACACCCCTGCTGACAGTGTTCAACAACATACCATCTCTATCCACACTTGTCAGCACAATATACCCGAGCCCCCATCGGGAAATGGCTTCAGCCGTATTTTCTGGCTCGTGGGGGTCCAGTGGAGGTGGTGTTCGGGAGGTCTTCACAGAACAGAACCGACAGCCACGGGTGCACGTGTCGCCCATGAGCTGGGACTCGAGTCAGCAAGCAAGTGCAGAGGGGCTGTGGGAGTCTTTACCATGATCGTTGCAGTGGCAACCCGTCGGCCTTCCTCCTCCGATGCGCCTTCTTTACCTCCCCAGCAGTCTCCGATGTTTGGACAACGAGCTTCTTCACATACGGTGTGAAGATTAAGACCCCTCAAATCTTGCTTGATTTTATGGAAAGAATCCCCAGATGGTATCTTGGTTTTCAGGAAATCTGGAAGGCGGGGGCTGGGAGAAATATCAGGTTATACGGCGTCTACATGGTTCATGGGATGCTTGCCCCTTCGCATTTCCTAGTATCACTCTCTGTGGAGGCTCGCCCGATATGAAGTCATCCAGAGAAGGTCCATTGGCTAGCACATGACTAAAGTTGGATTTTGCTTTGGGAGGGATAGCGGATGAGGGTGTTGCCAAACACCGAACTTGGGTCCAAGAGACTAGGGAATGGCGCAAGAAAGGTCTGAGTGCTGGGGTGACCATGTCTAACGGAATGAAGAGGAGGGGTTAAACTGGACTATTTAGTAATCCTCTCGAGTTTGGGCGTATCCAAAGTTCCCGCGGTATTTGTTCCTACATGAATGCCCTCTCTCGAAGGGAGGAGGAGACCCTCCTAAAGACCACAAAAGCACGCGCCTTGAAGGAGTGTGATGCAGTAGTCAAAGGTACCTCTTCGTTCCTACCTGATCTAGCTGCCTTTTCTTGACGTTTTCCAGAATTTGCGCAGTGTGCTCAAGGGCGGACGCTCTCGGTCGCGTGGGCTTGCAGAGACAGGTACAAGTTGTTGCAAGAGTGCATGCTTCAGTAGTATGTTTTCTATGGCGTCACATCATTTAACAAGGAAAATGACCTGTCTCAATCAATCGCAGTACCGGTCCAGAGGCCATGGAAATAGTACGCAAGGAATACCTCCGTCTACGAGATCGGAATATGGCCCCACCCTAAAGAGCAGCCCTTCCGACAGATTCGGTTCAACTTCGTGTGAGGGCACTCTTACACGCAAGAAAGTCGCGATGCATGATACTCAAGATCAAGCTTCAAGGATGAACAATGAAGAACAGCTAGATTACATCGAGTACACGAAACAATACTTTCAAATCGTGTGTTCACAAGCAGGTATTTCAATACTTGCGACGATCCTCACTTGGAGCCATTCACTGCCACCCACTGAGCATACACTCCCATGAGAGAGGAGATAAATCTGGGAAGGGGTCACCTCGAAACGACGAACAACGGGTAATGCACCATTACTCACCCTGCGAGACCAACGATGCCATCGTTGACGTTCACGAGGCTGAGGTTGGATGCTGGTATCCAAGCATCCAAGATATCGATGATAAACTGGTAGCGCGCATCCGAACGCATTCTGCGGGGTGATCAGTCCAAGACAACAGAATGGAGAATATTTGCACACTTTTGGAGAGCAAGCTGTTTAGCCTCACGTTGTGCCACGTCTCCAAGATCTTTCTCTCCCCAGGATTCGGAGATATGCAGCTTCTTAGCCTCTTGGGCAAGCCGACCGGCCTACGACTCAATACTAAGTGGAATTCCGTCATGCACCAAAAGACGTTTCTGACCTTGAGCAGGCCATGTGTAATGCTCAGTAAGATTCCAGACAGCCAGAACCGATTTGATATGGTAGTGACTCTCCGAGTGGTGGGGGGCTTGAGGTTGATAACCTTTACTGCATTCGCCTGCAAGATGGAGAGCGCATGTCGAGACTGTCTATCATTACATTAAATGAAGCTCACCCAAACGATCGCGTCGTAGGTGAGGTAGCCAAAGTATGCAAGCTGCCGACCGATGGTCGTAAGCTGTTCACCTAGTTCGGTGGAAGATTGAGCTGCGCGAAGGGCCGCCTGAAGGTGTTCGACGGGCTTTCCAAGACGCATGACTGGAACGATTAGGTTGGAGGGGGAGGTAAGGCGGGTGTAAGGCTGCACTCACGCTTTCGACCGAGAGCGAGGTGGTTCTTGAGAGCATTCCAACGAGCGGCCTCTGTCTTGTTGCCGCGGGAGAGGAAGAACCAGGCGAAGACACGGGAGAGGTACTGTATGGTGCGGTAAAGCTGGAGAGGGGATAAGTTGAACGCAGAGAAGCTGGAGGATCGGACACGCCTTGTCTCTGCCGAGATTAGTTCCGCCATATTTGAGGGATTGGGAGACATAAGGATGAAGGACGAGCTGGGATGCGAGGGACGACATGATGTAGCACAGTGCGACGACGAGAGGGATGCTGTTGGAAGCTAAGACGACGTGAACAAGGACGTACGAAGGGAGACATATACCTCGAAAGAATCACGTGGGTGCGTCGCATCCGAAGTTGCCTGTCGCAGGGAGCGCGGGGACGGCGAGAACGGAGGCGGCCGAGCTCACGGCATCCGTGACCACGCTCAAGGCGGGGAATTTCGGAACGTCCACATCATTCCAGTATGCTCGTCCTCCGGCGCATCCCTGTGGTATGTAGCCTAATGTGATTTTTATCCAGCTCACTCCCCTTCCAGTCCAGGCCATCCTCTCGTCTCATGGTGCGCATCTCCTCCTCCCTCCCGTCGCGCGCTCATCATGCCGTCCCAGTCGTACAGACAAGAACGCGACACTTTTGGCGACCTCCAGGTCCCTGCAGACCGTTACTGGGGCGCACAGACACAACGGCATGTCCCTCTCAGTTCCCCCTCGTCTTTCTCTCATCCAATTCACAGCTCGCTCCAAAACTTTGACATCGGTGGTCCCACGGAGCGACTCCCACCGCCACTGATCAAAGCCTTTGGTGTGCTCAAAAAGGCGGCCTCCGTCGTCAACGTCA
Source organism: Retiboletus flavoniger (assembly GCA_038089835.1). Lineage (NCBI taxonomy): Eukaryota > Fungi > Basidiomycota > Agaricomycetes > Boletales > Boletaceae > Retiboletus > Retiboletus flavoniger. The sequence goes on from JBBPLO010000167.1 coordinate 9,705, forward strand.
GCTATGGCATGGATCCTAAAATTGGTGACGCCATACAGAAAGCGGCAGACGACGCACGTCACCCTCTCCTCCGCCCTCTTCTTTCACTTATTTACCCTCTCAGGTCATCTCCGGCAAGCTCATCGACCACTTCCCCCTTGTCGTGTTCCAAACCGGAAGCGGCACTCAAAGTAACATGAACGTAAATGAGGTCAGCTGGATCCTTCCGTTCACGCAAAATGTTCGTCTCAATTGCCACAAAAAGGTCATTTCCAATCGTGCTATCGAGTTGCTCGGCGGTGTCCTGGGTTCCAAGAATCCAGTCCACCCCAATGATCATGTCAACATGAGTCAGAGCAGCAATGACACGCAAGTTCCTTTCCCATTTCTTGCTCCTTGTTCCTCCTCACCGAATAGATATAGATTCCCAACAGCCATGCATGTCGCAGCCGTGATAGAGATCCACCACTCTTTACTCCCCGCACTCGTAGAACTTAGAAATGCTCTCCAAGCCAAGGCCGATGCATTCAGGGACATCATCAAAATTGGACGGACACACCTCCAGGTGCGCGTGCTTTTTCATCGACTTTATTATGATTTGACTTTTCGTCCTCACAGGATGCGACTCCCTTGACTCTTGGACAAGAATTCAGTGGCTACGTTCAACAAATCGGTAATGGAATTGAGCGTGTCAAGGCAGTTATTCCTCGCTTGAGCCTTCTCGCGCAAGGCGGGACCGCGGTAGGCACCGTGAGTTCGGCTCCGTTGTTGCAGCCTGTTCTATCGTCCGACGCTTCCGACAGGGATTGAACACCAAGAGAGGGTTCGACGTCAAAGTTGCCGCTGAAATTTCAAAGATTACCAGTCTGGAGTTCAAGACTGCACCGAACAAGGCAGGTAACTAGTCGACCATTAGAACAATCAACTGACCTTGCAGCAGTTCGAGGCACTTGCTAGTCATGATGCCCTTGTCGAGGCCCACGGTGCTCTCAACGTCATTGCTTGCTCCCTGATGAAGATTGCTAACGACATCCGCTTCCTTGGTTCTGGTCCTCGCTGCGGGTTCGGCGAGTTGAATCTCCCCGAGAATGAGCCAGGCAGCAGCATCATGCCAGGCAAAGTCAACCCGACGCAGTGCGAGGCAGTCACGATGGTCGCCGCTCAAGTTATGGGTAATCAGACCGCCGTGAGCGTGGCAGGCGCCAGTGGCCAATTCGAGGTACTCCGGGTCTGCATTGATTCAGTGGATTTCAATGCTGACGTTTGTCGCCTAGTTGAACGTATTCAAACCTGTTATCATCAAGAACGTGCTGCAAAGCATACGCCTCCTGTCTGATGGTGCGTCACGGACCTATCTGGCGAACTCGACGTCCATGACATGTGTATAGCATCTCGTTCTTTCACCAAGAACTGCGTGGTCGGAATTCAGGCAAACGAGAAGCGTATCAACCATCTGCTGAACGAGAGTTTGATGCTGGCCACGATTCTCAACAGCCACCTCGGCTACGATAGCGAGTGTTTTGTCCACGTAGCACTGCATTCTTGTTTTGCTGACCGGCAAGTTCCAGATGTCGCGAAGTGCGCCAAGAAAGCACACAAAGAGGGGACGACGTTGAAGGAGGCGACGGTGGCACTTGGACATCTGACGGCGGAGGAGTTTGACGAGAAAGTGCGGCCAGAACTGATGCTCTATCCGGACGAGCCTTAGAGAGCGCGTGTGTAGCATCGGAGTGGAATAGGATGATGTCGGTGGAGCTGTACTTGGTGTGAACGCGGGCTCGTCCGCCAAGAATCGCCAAAGGGAGCGACGGGGTTGACCGAGTTTCCGAATTTGGCAGTGTACCGATGCGAGCTAAATCCAACAAAACGAAATGCCTGCGCAATTCCCGCCATCGCCCTCTCTTGTGCTCCCGTCAGCCACCACAGCAGCGAGCTCGCCGTCCCCAACAGCCCTTCCCCCTCTTCCTCCGGGCAGAATCGTCCCCGACAACGTCCCCCGTCACGTCGCCGACCTCTCATCGCGACTTTCGTTGGCTCTTCTCACTCCTCGTCTTTGCACTCCCCGTTTTTTCTTTCTCTTGTCTTGTCTCTCGTTCCCTCCTGCGCCATGTCTCTCAGCAGAATCCTCAACGACCCCCCCCCTCCCGCCCGTGCCGCCCCCTCCGCCCCCTCGCGCGGCTCCGCCATCGACTCTCCGTTGCCCGACATGTCTCCCTCCTCCAACCCTGTCCCCGTCTCCCCCGTTCATCCCCGCCAGCACCACCAGAGCCAGAGCCCTCTCGGAGATCATCCACCTCCCCCTCGCGGCTATTCGTACCAACCTGTCTCTTATCAAGGCGCGGGTGGATGGGACCCTTATTCAGGCAACTACGTCCAAGGAGACATCTTTCCGCTGGGTCCCGGTGGAAACTATTACCCTCAGCGCGAGGTTGGCGCAACTCCTTCCGGTCCCCCCGAGCCGCGCGAAGGTTCTGTCGGCGCTTATTACAAGGAAGGTGAAAACGAACATACTTCCAAGAAGCGGAAAAAGGCAGTAGACAACGACCCGGACTATCAACCTCCTGGTTCAAGACGCGTACGTCCTCTCTGTTTGATTGCACCTTGATAGCAATGTAAACACGTCGCTTCACCCCGTCAGCCTGGACTCCGAAGAAACCCCCCTCGCTCCAAGGCTGCTCGTCAGGAGGATTCTCCTTCAGATAGTCTTGACGTATTTCCCGCCGCTACTGAGCATCACCAGACAGACGAAGACCGTCGCCTTGTGTCTTCGGACCTGTCGGATTGCGAGGAAGTGTGGATCGGCGAGCTCAGTGATTATATTCTCGAGACGCACAAACGCCAGCGCCAGGTCGAGTCGTGGTTTGAGGCCAGCGTCCTGGTAAATACTATTCAACGCTTCTAGAAACGCATTTCTTAAAATTTGTTCAGGAGCGCAATTCCACCACAGCAGTCACACTGTCGAGGCATTACGTGTCACGGATTGCACGCATACCTCCCCCTCCTCCGTCGCCTCCACCAATGCTCCCTGTTTCTGTTGACGAGGATATCCTCTCCACTCTCCATCCCTCGCCTCCACCAGATTCCGCCCTCTTTGATTACGCAGGTGACTCAAACGAATATGATCGTGCTTCACTGTGTAGAACGTTCAACGTTGGTGCGGAGGCGGCGGCCCGAGAGTTGGAAGAATCACTTCTGGGATCACGATCTAGGGCTAAGCGAAACCCACCGAAACGTTCTGCGAACGGTACGGTATCAGATGCGAGCAGTGATCTCGATATGCCGACTGTCGCCGTCAGAAAAGACAAACCCGTAAACAAGAAGAGGAGAGTAGACCATGACGCATCGGCGATCGCAGACGAGTTCGAGAGGACGGTGAACGAGGCATCGATGTCTCCTACCAAGGCTATGAAATCGAAAGGCAAAGGAAAGGTATCGCAACTTAGGGAACAAAGCGTTGAAAGTACCACGACATCATCGCTTACTCCTCGAGGTCGCAAGAAGGCTACAGCGAGGAAGAAGCATGATGGGCTCTACCCAGATGGCGTTGGACACTCCGGTCTGGGCTCAGCCGCCGGTTCGGTCGCAGGTGATGCCACACCATCCGCATCCCGACCAGGATCACCAGCTTTGACGGCTACTTCAACCGTTGTGTACGAGCTCGATGAAGTGGTGCCTCCTCTCAGACGAGCGAAAAAAGTTGACGACAGTGCGATGGCTAAGCGCCTCAAATCCCTAGAGGAGGCGCAGAGGAAAGTTTGGACAAACATCGCACGAAGGGACATTGCCAAGGTACGTAGTCAGTGTCATTTATGAATGACAAGTCTAATATGTTAGCAGGTGTACAAGTACGCCGCCATGGGATACCAGGCCAGACAGAGTCAGCTCAAACGTCTCGCTATGCTATCCTCCATGCAAGCTCGTCGACCGTTCACGCGCACCGCAAAAGCCAACAAGGACATGCAAGCGAAAGCGAAGCGTCTGATGCGTGAAATGCTCGTTTTCTGGAGAAAGAATGAGCGGGAAGAGAGAGACGTACGGAAGCGGGAGCAAAAGGAAGCTATTGACCGGGCCAAGATTGAGGAAGAGAGGCGCGAGGCGGCACGTCAAGCGCGGAAACTCGAATTTTTAATCAGCCAAACTGAGCTTTACAGCCACTTCGTGGGCAACAAGCTGAAAAGTAGGTTACCGCGGCCGTTTGAGGACGATTCAAATGCTCATCCTCTCACAACCTTAGCTGCTGAAGTTCAGGGTGATGCCCTGGAACCGTCAGCAGCTCCCGCCGGTGCAGATCTCGGAGACATTGATCCGAGCTCGTTGAGGGAAATTGACTTTGACGACGGTTAGCTCTTCTGTTTTCGTACGGTGCTTTATTGGGCTGATTAATTTGTTTCAGAGGACCACACCAATCTTCATCGCCACGCCCGTCATAACGCCCAAGAAGCAATTGCACTTGCCAAGCAACGCGCACAACAGTTTGATACCCAGGCTGCTCTTGAACGCAAAACAAATGAGGCACTCCACTTGGCAAAGGTTCAGGCGCACATTCGAGATGATGAGGACGAAACAGGACTTTCCGCAGACCCTCTTATGGACCGTAAGTAGCCATCTCTTTCTGCATATATTGTTTGCTCAATCCCGCGGTAGTTGACTCTGACGAGCTTAACTTCCAAAACCCAACTTCTCTGACTGGGCCGTTGACCATCAAGCAGCCGAGGATGCTCATGGCTCAGTTGAAGGAATACCAACTAAAGGGTCTCAACTGGCTTGCGACGTTGTATGAGCAAGGCATCAATGGAATTCTTGCAGATGAAATGGGTCTTGGAAAGGTAGCGTTCCCCTTCCCCTTCAGTGTCTGTAATACTCAGACGCAATCTGTCGTCTAGACGGTACAATCGATTTCTCTGCTGGCTTATCTCGCCGAGGTACATGACATATGGGGTCCATTTCTTGTCGTTGCTCCTGCTTCTACTTTGCATAACTGGCAACAAGAAATCACTCGGTTCGTTCCAAGTCTCAAGGCACTTCCCTACTGGGGAAATGTTAAGGATCGC
>JBBPLO010000168.1:10014-28813 GCA_038089835.1 Retiboletus flavoniger
ATTGATCATGTACAATGTCACATCATGTTTGTGACAGACACATTGTGTCAATGAGTACCTCCAATGATCTGCAAGTTGGAACTGGGTTAGCTGAGGCAAAATTCTGCCTTTTTGGTTATGGTAGTGGGGAAGGACCCTTAATTCCCTTTTTTGCCTACCTGTCCTCCAATAACAGCTCTTGAATGGTCTACGAAAGTGTCATCAAATGGTAATATTATACAGTGACTTTGCAGATGAGTCATCCAGATCCAAGAAATTGTAATTCCAAGAAAGTATGCAACAGCACTACCTCCTACATTCCGATCATATGGTACAAATCAGCCCTGAGTTCTACCAGATACAAACCAACTGCACAGCAAAGTGATAATAGTATGGACACCACCTTGCATCTGACAATACTGTGACAGGGGAAACAGGGGAGATATATATAAAAAGACACCACATCCTGGAGGATTGTTGCATCATATGCTATAACTATAGTATTTACCTGTTGCATCTTTCACTGTAGTTTATTCACTGGCCAATCTACCTTTGTATTGCAATAAAAAACAACCTGCACCACATCCTGGAGGATTGTTGCATTACTATCCCTCTGACCTGTTGCATCATACCCCCCCCTGTGGCATTACTGTCACCCTGCTGTGTTACAACATAGCTACCTCCATACATTGCATCACATCTACCTGCTCCATTGCAACACTGTTGCCCCTGTAACACCATTGCCCCATTGTGTTGCAACATGATCACCCCCACATATTGCAACATGTCTTCATCCACCCTAGGTCCCACTGGAACACCTTTGCTCCCATATGTGTGCCTGACCTATTGCATCACATCTCCCCAACCTGTTGTGTTTTGCATCCACCTGACTATCCTGATGTATTGCAATATATTCACCCCCATCCACTGCATCATGTATGTACCCATTGGTTGCAATAGGTATTCATGTACAAATATATGTATAGTAGCATCTATGGAGTATCTACAACAATTGCAATGACAAATTGTATATATTACATTAGTGGAATTTAACACAAATATTCTATGAATACATCTGGTGAGTTAAGCTGAGTCCATTTGATTACTGAAAAGTCCCTTGTCAGCTATGTATCTGCAGAAAGTGCCCAGTATCTCACCAGATATACTGGAATTGATATTTGAGGGTGTATTGAATAGATGCCTATCACTTAGCATATGCTCTCAGCTCTTCTGCCAAAGCTAGGTCATCAACCTCATGAACACTTGTTTTAGCAGCCTGCCAGGCTGCATGCCAGTTCAGGTAATGGATTACTCTCTATTGTTCTTTGAGAAGTAATTCCACTTCTTCTCCTCAGTGTTATGATCGTGGACTAGATATGTTTCTTTCTTCCTTTTCCTCTTAGCTAAGTCTCCTTTCGTCCTCATCTATCTTGGACTCCAGGTATACCGTTACAGCCTCATGTACTGCTTCCCCGGTTCCTCCCGTCTTTGGCTGATTACCAGCCTTCTTCGGAACTGTTGTATTATTAGCGATGACTCAAGTTGACTCAGAGTCCTTATCTCTGACTCAACCCTTATCTCTGATGCTGACGCGTCCCTTTACATAATCCTCTTGGCTGCTGTACTTATAGGACACTTCTGCTTGTATTCTCCTTAAGCTTAGTCTCCTCAATCTTACGAGTTGCTTAAAGCCTCCTCTGCGCTCTCGCCTGAACTAAGGCAGAACTAAGACTAAGGGACTTCCCTTGAAGTCTTCACTTCGTCCTCATCCTTGGAAACCCCCTTGGACTCGTCCTTGCAATGCCCTCTTGTTAGGGAACCCCTTGGGTTAGAGCGTCCCTCTGAACCCCAGCGTGTTGAAGTCCTCTGTCGGCATACTACCTGCGTATCCCCCTTCGTCCTTCGTCACTCAAGCAGCTCACCTTGAGGCCCCGCTGGTACTCCCCTAGCCCAGCGTAACAAAAGACTAAGCTTCTTCCTATAGGTGACTACTAGGTCGATCCTCCTCATCCCCTCCTCGCACTCGGTCTGCACGGGGTCATTCCCTGGACAAACGCGCTCCTATTCCCGCATTCAGTTCGTATGGGGTGATTCCCTGAACAACGCGCCACCATTGATCCCAGAACCCCTACCCAGTGGTTCCTCCCTTGAAACACTCCTGACGAACCATCGTCACCAGATCCATCGTCTCCCTCTTCGCCTGATCACTCCGATCAAGACGTCAACCCCATCACTCAGGAGGAACAAGAGGAAACTCTTACCCTCACCCACGACATATCTGCAATCCTTCATCTTCCGCGAGTACCTACCCCTCCTTCCCCCACTCCCATTACCATGCAACCCGTCTTTCCTCTCCCTCCAAGACCTACCCCGCACCCAGTCCTCACTGCGCTCCCTCTATCTCGAGCGCATCCCTTGTTCCCTCGCCTGCCCCCAACCCGAAGCACTATGTCCGCAGGAAAGGAACTCTGTCTTGGAGCCCCTACACTCTTCGATGGGTCCTATGATACATCAGAGCAGTGGCTCAATACTGTTCAGTTCTACCTCCTCGTCAATGAGGATGTCTATGACACCGACGCAAAATGCATTGCCTTCGCCCTGTCACACATGACTAAGGGATCCGCCACCACCTGGGCCGCAACCTTCAGGCAAAAATGCATCACCAAGAGTTCTATCACCCTCAGAAAGTTCTCCGACTTCATCACAAGCTTTGAAACCTCATTCAAGCATCAGGACTCTATCGGGAACGCCATCGCCTGGCTTTCCACCACAAGAATGATCAAAAAGAAAGGGATCTTTGACCCTCCCTTACTCACCTACATTGCCCAGTTCCGAAACAACGTGGTCGTCTCGAAGATCACCGATGACAATGTCCTCATAGCCTACTTCGCCGCTGGCCTACCCTCGGTCCTCATGACCAAAATCTACTCCATGGAAACTCCCCCAACCGCCATCGACGATTGGTACAAGAAGGCCATGCATTTCCAAACCATGTGGGACCGATCGCAAGAAATCTCCACTCGCTCCTTCAAACCACCAACACAGTTCGCTCCATCTTCCTCCTACTCCAAGAAAGACCCAAATGCCATGGACGTCGATGTTGTCCGCACCATTGGAAAACTCACCCCTGAGGAGCGAAAATGCTGCATAAAAAAGAATCTCTGCTTCCGCTGCCGACAACCCAGACACCCCAGCACGAAGTGCCCCATGTTTTCCCAACAGCGTCCCACAGGTACCCCGTGCCCACCCACCAAGAAGGTGGCAGAAGTAGCCGAAGAAGAAATCCCTCGTCTACAAGAGATCGAGGATGATGACGATGAAGATGAGGAAGCGGTAAAGGCCGTGTTCCTTCAGGATTTTTAGAAAGGAAATCTACCTTGATGTTAGAACCTTCCACCATAGCCTCTGTACTTGTAAACGCGGTGACTAAATCTATGCATATCCCGGTCCAAGTCATCCACCTCTCATATACGCTAAAAACCGTTGATTCCTGCATGCTAGTCGATAGCAGGGCTAATATCTTCTGCATCGACCGAGACTTCGTCTCAAAACACAAACTCCCTCTCACCAAACTCTTGACCCCAATCCTCGCCTGGAATGCCGATGGCTCCCTTAACCAAAAAGGGAAGATCACCCACACGTGTTCTGTCTTCCTCAATATCAGAGAGCTCGCCCAAAAGGTCCTTCTCCACATAATGCACCTTGGCCGAGATAACATCATCCTTGGCTTACCCTGACTCTGAGCGGCCAATCCTCACATCGACTGGGTCAATCGAACCATTTCCCTTGACGAATCCCTCGACCAGTCCAAACTGCTCAACCAGGAACACAAGAAGGACCTTGCTCGCCATGACAAAGTCTATACCTTCCCGGTCCATGAACCCGATGCGATCCCCGTCAAAACAATCTCCCAGGATCACCTTAGGAATTACAATGACTGGACCACCGAGGACATCTTCATGAACACCGCCATCCGAAACCGGGCTGTGTTCCACATCATCCGTTGTGGGTCACACTTCCTCCGTGCTTCCCAGATCGCCAAAATCACCAAAGCCACGGAGTTGGCCAAGGACGAAATCCTCAAAACTCCAGAGGTAACCCTTCCCCTGGAGTACGAACCATTCGCGTCTGTCTTCGCCAAGGACACCACTAACCACCTCCCACCTTCAAGACCCTACAACCACAAAATCAAACTAAAGCCAGATTTCAAACCTAGTATCGGAAAAGTATATCTGCTATCCCCAGCTGAAACCGCAGCAGTGGATAAATTCATTGACAAAAACCTCACAGCAGGAAAAATCTCTCCCTCTAATTCCCCACAGGGATCCCCATTCTTCTTCGTCCATAAGAAAGACGGAGGACTCCGACCCTGCCAGGACTATAGGAAACTCAATGAGGGGACCATCCGCGATGGCTATCCACTACCCCTCATCTCCAACTTAATCGACAAACTCCGCAACGCTAGGAAACTCACCAAATTCGACGTTCGCTGGGGTTACAACAATGTCCAAATCACACCCGAAGACTGCTGGAAAGCGGCCTTCATCATGCACCGAGGCCTTTTTCAACCGAACGTCATGTACTTTGGTCTCACGAACTCCCCCACCACATTTCAACATTTCATGAATGATTCCTTCTGTGACATGATCACGGAAGGATGGTTGATTATCTATATGGATGACCTTCTAATCTTTTCCCCAGACGACCAATCTCACACTGAACACACCAAGCGTGTCCTCCAACGAATGATGGATCTTGACCTCCATCTCAAACTGGAAAAGTGTAAGTTCGCCACCAAGGAAGTTGAATACCTCAGAATGATCGTCCGCCCGGGACACGTCACCATGGACCCAGTCAAACTGGAGGGTATCTCTAAATGGCCTGCCCTGACCACCATAAAACAAGTCCGATCCTTCCTCGGATTCGCTAACTTCTACAGGCGTTTCATCACCAATTACTCCACCATAGCACGCCCCCTTATCGACCTCACCAAGAAAACCCAACCTTGGGAATGGTCCTCCGACTGTCAGGATGCATTCAACACTCTGAAAGCGACTTTCCTCGCCAAACCCATCCTACAACTCCCCAACACTGCCGCGCAATTCGCCATCACCACTGACACTTCTAAGTTCGCCACTGGGGGTATTCTCCAACAGCTCGACTCCAATGGTGAATGGAAACCCTGCTCCTTCATTTCCCAGTCTTTCTCCCCTGCCGAACGAAACTATGACATACATGACCGCGAACTCCTCGCTGTCATTCATGCCCTCCAAGCCTGGAAGCATTACCTCTGCGGCTCCCTGTTCCAAGTTCAGGTCTTCACCGACCATAAAAACCTCACCTACTTCCGCAAACCCCAAAGTCTCAACCGACGACAAGCCCATTGGCTCCTCGACCTTGCCAACTTTGACCTCCAATTTACTTACACCCCTGCCTCACAACTCACCGGCCCCGATGCCCTATCATGATGCATCGACCATGCCCCCACCGATGCAGACAACTCTGATGTCACCCTTCTTCCCGCCGACCTCTTTGTCTCCACCATCGACACTATCCTTTCCTGCCAAATCGCTGACTCTTGTAAAACCGATCCTACCGCCCTCGCTGCCCTTCAAACAATGTCCTCGAACCTCCCTGCATCGTTCCGCCCCTGACTCTCCCCCTGGCAGGCTATCAACGGCGTCCTTACCTATAACGGACGCGTCTATGCTCCCCCTACCTCTCACCAGGCCATTCTCCACAAACATCACGACCATCCCTCCGCCGGACACCCCAGCTATCAAAAAACCTGCCAACTCGTCTCTGCCGAATACTGGTGGCCCGCTATGGCCGCCTACATTAAAAACTATGTCAACGGCTGCGCTTCCTGCCAGCAAAACAAAACCAACACTCATCCAACTACTCCACCCCTCACCCCTATCCGCTCCTCCTGCACTTGTCCCTTTCAACAGATCTCCTGCGATCTTATCACCGACCTGCCCCCCTCCGGCGGGTTTGATAGTCTCCTGGTCATGGTCGACCACAGCCTTATGAAGGGGGTAATTCTCTGCCCCACTAAGAAAACCATCACTGCCGCCCAAATGGCCACCCTTTTTGCCCATAAAGTATACTCTAGATTCGGCCTACCCGACAAAATCATTTCGGATCGTGGCCCCCAATTCGCCTCCACCTTCTCTAAGGAACTCAGTTGCATCCTCAACTACAAACTCGCCCTCTCCACAGCCTTTCACCCTCAGACGGATGGGGAAACCGAAAGAGTCAACCAGGAGATTGAAACTTACCTTCACATCTTCTGCGGAGATTTCCCTGCCTCGTGGGCCGAACACATCCCGCAAGCGGAGTTCACCCACAATCACCGGCCGCACTCCATCACCAACCAATCTCCGTTCTTCCTCCTCATGGGTTACGAACCTAACCCTTTACCCACAGTAAACCCTATCTCCAACGTCCCCGCAGTAGAAATCAGACTCAAAGAGCTTTCCTCGGCCTGAAATGAGGTGCTTGCCTCCCATGAGCTTGCCAGACAAGTCATGGCAAGCAGAAACCGTCACCCCTTCACTCCGTTCAAGAAGGGGGACAAGGTTTGGTTGGAAGCTCGTAATCTCTGCCACGAACTCACTAACCCAAAGTTCTCCCCGAAACAGGAAGGACTCTTTGTTATCTCTGACGTCTTGTCTGCAGTCTCTTATCGACTAATACTCCCTAAAACGTGGAAGATTCATCCCACGTTCCATGCCTCCCTCCTGTCCCCTTATCACCAGAATGCCATTTATGGCACCCATTTCAAAAAGAACCCGCCAGATCTCGTCGGTGGACAAGTGGAGTATGAAGTTGAAAGAATCATTCGCCATCGTGGAGCTCCGGAGAAGCGCCATTATCTGGTCAGGTGGAAAGGGTATTCCGCCGACGACGACTCCTGGCTTCCTGAAAAGGAATTCAAACACGCACAGACCATCCTCCTTGCGTATAAAAAGGTGAACCCCCGCACCTTCCCTACTTAGTTTCCTCCCTCCGTTTCTCTTCTCACCTACGTACCAAAAGAACAAAAACCGTCACTAAACAAAAAGAAAACTGTCATGTCTCAAAACAACAACGTCACCTCTCCCATTTCTGTGTCTATCTCTACTGTATCATCGCTACATTCCTCTCCTCCTATTTCTTCTCCCCTTGCTGACAACGTCCTGTTGGTCGAGGATCTATCTATAGATTTTCCTAGTATAGCCTCCCACTTGTCCATGGTCTACAACCCCCTCTCATCATCCTCTAGAGCCCCTTCCCCCGGATGGGAAAACCCTTCCTCTCTTTCCACCCCATGATGGGGTGATCGTTCCCCCGAACTCCCCCTGGTCTCCCTAGCTACCATTGCCCCCGCTCCCATACTCAGCGTGGACGTACCAATCAACATGCATCGTCTGCGCGAAGATTACCCAAACCAAGATGACCTCCAGTTACTCGCGTCGGCTTTGACTGACTCCCGCATCATGATCCCCCTCCAGTCCTTCATCCAGGACGGATCTCCCATCAAGCTCATCTTGAAGTTATACCTCCAGATCGCTCGTCTGAGCCTTCTACCCCCGAACCCTTCTCATGCTGAGCTCGCCTGCTATGGCACCGTCGTCGCCCAAGTCTATCGCGACGCCCGTGCTATCCTCCTGTTCTTGGGCTACCAGCTAGGAGCCCTTGAATTCTTTAGAGACCTAGACTGATACCAAAGAGAGTTTGAAGCCCGGCGCAACGCTTGCGCCTGATCCACCCCATCCACATCATCTTCCCCTTTAGACCCACAGGAACTAGAGTTCCTGACGCGAACCGAAGCCTTCTGGACAGGCAACGACGGCACCACCCCCCTAGATCCTCACCACCCTCGTTATCAAGAGGCCTGCTTCCATTGCCACTGCCTCGGTCACTTTCGGACCGACTGCCACGTCTACCAGTGCCCCACCTGTCTCCAGTTCGCCCTGGGTCACCCCCAATCTAGATGTCCCCTATGGTGACCTACGCCGTCCCAACCCTTCTTGTCATCCTCCAGTTCCTCCTGAGGATCCCGCTCCCCCATCCTTCATCGAAACCAGAGGACGCAACCTATGCCACCTTGCCCAGTTCCGCCTCTGCGCCATCGCCACAACCACTACCCTCAGTGTCCTCAGTCCCCTACCGCCACACACGACTACGGAGATGATGACATTGATGATGTCCTCAATGATGAGGCTTTCCATAACATCACAGGCTTTCCTGGAGCAGTGTACATTGACCTTTGAGAAGTACCTTGGGTCGTCAGGGACTCCCCACCTAGTAGGGGGGTAATGTTACGATCGTGGACTAGATATGTTTCTTTCTTCCTTTTCCTCTTAGCTAAGTCTCCTTTCGTCCTCGTCTATCTCGGACTCCAGGTATACCATTACAGCCTCATGTACTGCTTCCCCGGTTCCTCCCGTCTTTGGCCAATTACCGGCCTTCTTCGGAACCGTTGTATTATTAGCAATGACTCAAGTTGACTCAGAGCCCTTATCTCTGACTCAACCCTTATCTCTGACGCTGACGCGTCCCTTTACATAATCCTCTTGGCTGCTGTACTTATAGGATACTTCTGCTTGTATTCTCCTTAAGCTTAGTCTCCTCAATCTTACGAGTTGCTTAAAGCCTCCTCTGCGCTCTCGCCTGAACTAAGGCAGAACTAAGACTAAGGGACTTTCCTTGAAGTCTTCACTTTGTCCTCGTCCTTGAAAACCCCCTTGGACTCGTCCTTGCAATGCCCTCTTGTTAGGGAACCCCTTGGGTTAGAGCGTCCCTCTGAACCCCAGCGTGTCAAAGTCCTCTGTCGGCATACTACCTGCGTATCCCCCTTCGTCCTTCATCACTCAAGCAGCTCACCTTGAGGCCCCGCTGGTACTCCCCTAGCCCAGCGTAACACTCAGTGGGTCACATGCACTTGAGTTTAGCATCATTTGAATCACTGTAGAGAGTGGTGTGTCATGCTTGGCTGCAGGGTAGCAGGTGGGCATGAACTCAACACCTAGGGGGTGGTCAAGGGTCAAGCAAGTCATCTGACAGATGACATACTAAGAATTCTTGAAATAACCTTGACTGGCTCTAAGAGCATAGGCTGGAAGGTTGGGACTAGTGGTGATGAGGTTGAAGACCCAGAGGTGACTAAGGGATGAGACTAGAGGAGACACTAGGTGTATTTTGAGTAATTCTAGGTTAGGGAATACAAGTACATGGAGTGTGGTTTACATACACAGGAAATGAAGATGAGGGGAGGCAATGGGAGAAACCGGGGTGAGTCAGAGTAAGTCACCTTGGAAGACATTGGGTAGAGTAAGAATAGATCCAATGGTCCATAAATCTATGAGGGGTAGATTATTGGAAAAAGAAATGAAGAGTTCTGGACAAGTTGAACATGAGTCGAGCATGTGGCTGTGCTGCCAAACATGAATGGCTCTGGAGACATTGGATAGGCATGAATTTGCCTAGTTCTGCTCTAGATCTCCTTAGTAAGGTAAAAGGAATAGTTGGGGTGAGAAAGGAGTTCAAGTTGGATCAAACTCAAGTCAAGCATGAAATAGCCCCTGGTCGAACATGAAATAGCTCCTGGTCGAGCATGTGGCTGTGTGTCGAGCATAGATGCTTGACTGAAGAAAAAACAAAGATGAAACAAAGAAACAATTGAAGTAGGCACCTAGAACAAGTTGTAACATTACCCCCTTTATATTCCTGAACTCCAAGCAGGCCTCAAAGATCTATATATCCTCCCACTGGTGACCCAGTGACATTAGAGTAAGTGGTGTCATCTTATAAGTCGTTGATTTCAGCATCAGTGAGGGAGTCAAGGAGTCATTCCTCAAGGGTGGGACAAGGCTGCCCTTGAGACAAGCGTGATGATCAAGAATGGAAGGAATATGCAGATCCATGGGACAATGAGTGATGGGAGCTTTGAGATAAAGTGGATGTGAAAGAGGAGGGGGGAGGGGTTCAGAAGACTGTGTGGTGGCCTGGGCAGCATCTCTGAATATGACCTGGTGTGGTCCAGCTACATATTGGACAGCAGTAGTTAGGGCAGTCAATATGCCAGTGTCCAAGCCAATGGCAGTGGAAACAGGAGCCAGAGTAGTGGAGATCACCCTGTGGTACAGGGGCAATTCCTTGTTTGATCTGTTGGTCCATCTCTAGGACTTTGGCTTGGTCTAGGGCATCCTCTTCTTCTGGGAGAAGGGGGGAAGAGGATGCTTTGGGTGTGGGGTTTGTTGGTGGAGTAGCCTGGATAGTGGTTGGGGTGACAGTAGGCATTGGGATGGGGAGAGGATGAGAAATGGGGGCATTAGGGTAGAGCTCATGGAGGTAGTGGTCTATGTCCTTAAGGAAGAACAGCATGTCTAGTTGGTACATCACATTCAGACAGTGTCTCTGAGCTGAGCAGTATATGCCAAGTAGCTGAGAGTTAATCATGACAATGCAGGTGTTGGTGGAGAATGTTGAGGTGAGGGGAAGGATGCTAGACAGTGCTAGGTAGGCTGAGTGGAGGGCAAGAATAGGGAAGTCCATATCACAGTGAGTGTTGAGGGCCATGGTGAGGTGTGAGTCTTTGAGGTAGGTGTCAAGCTGGCAGGTTTTGGTGGGGGATAATCTATTGAGTTGCAGGCAAGAGTTGTATAGTGGTAGGTCTACGCAAGAAATAGAATTGGATGGGGATGAGAACAGTGGGTTAGAGATCCAGGTGGAGGCATTCCAGGCAGGGGTTTGGACATAAGTTAGAAGAGCTAGAGGTGAGATGGTGTTACACTGGGCTATGAATACCAGCGGGGTCTTGAGGTGAGTGACTTAACCTCACACAAGGGATGATGTTATGTGAACGTACCAAAGGCGGTCTCTACAAGCCCTGTTCTTATTGAGGCGATACTCACAGAGAGACCGACGTCTCAATAAGACACAGGGGATTTACAAGGGAGATTCAAGGGGCTTGGGATTGAGACTAGATGTATACTAGTATTGCGCAGATCAAGAATGAGAAGTACATGGGCGGAGAGGTGGCTACTTATAGACAGTGCACGGACCAAGGAAGCATAGAGAAAGCTATGGAAGGCTATGGAAACGATTAGGTATGAGAGAACCTAATTGGGAGTAGAGTTCATGGCAATGGTCATAGAGAGAACATTGTCCAGGGGTAAGTGATTAATGTGGATGGAAGAATAGCCACAAAGAAGCAGAACTGCCAACCTAACTCGTGGTGTTCGTCTTCCTCTAAAGGAGAGGATAGATGCGAAGTGAACTATAAGAAGACAACATAGATAAGGGAGAAAAATTGTAACATTACCCCCTTCATACAGTTGAGCCCCAGGCTCAACTATCAACCCATCCCAGCCAAAGGCATTACCCAAGGGAGGTCCCAGGCCCGAAAATGGCCATCTGCTGCAATGGGGATGCAACCTCAAATGGACAGTTACTGATGATGTGCCCAGGCTCAGCACAACGACCACAGTTGCGATGGGGACAGAAGCGCTCTGTATGTCCCCAGTTGCGACAGAAGTCACATTGGAAAAGGAGACAGTGAGTTGTGTTGTGTCCGGGAGCGTACTCATGGCAGTGAGGACACTTGAAATAGATGCAGTCCTGCTTATAGTGACCAAAGTGGTCACACTGAAAGCACTGGGCGTTTGGGGGACAAGGGGGGAGATGGAGGGTGTCCGGGCGAGGGAGGACTCAGAGGGGGGAAGACATGACGGTGTTCCCATTGGGCATGGTTAGCACCTGAGGTTCAGTGGTTACTGGGAAAGTCTGAACAGGGGGGTCATCCGTTGTCTCTTCCTCTGACTCGTCGGAGGTGACCACTAGGGTAGGAGTGTCTGGAGGGGGAGGGGACGACAAACGAGACTCTAGGGCTGTGGGAGAGCGAGGTGGGGGAATAGGGAGTGGGAGAGGACGAGGCTGTGATAATAAAAAAGATTCGATGGACTGGATATATTGGTCATGTTGGGTCTGGGGGAGGGAGGAGAGAATATGCCACAGGGTTGGGTAGATTAGGCCCTGGGGAATTTCTTCAGCATAGGAGCCGAAGCCATGGAGGGACAGAGCTGTGAGCGCGTGACGGTGGGCTTCTGTCAGGGAGAAGTGGAGGGCAGGGTCAGGTGGGGTGAGGGAGTCCACTAGACGAAGGGCAGAGGCAACAGTGTGGTATGTGTGGATTAAGGAATGGGTTACCTTGTTGTTAGGGAAGAGAGGGTGGAGTTCTATGGTAAGGGTGAGCACGGGGGTTTCGAGGATGGCGGCGAATAATGTGAGTCTTTCGAGTTCTGGAAGATATGCTGGGAAGGCATGCTGTGATTGTAAGAGCGATTGCGAGGATGATGAGGAGGACGTAGGGGAGGAGGTTGTTGCTGCAGAAAAGAAGGACATCTTCGATAAAGAAGAGGAAGGTGAGGGGCATAGGCTTCAAGGTTGTAAGGCAATACTCACAGAGAGACTGACGTCTTACAAGCTTGAAGGGTTCTAGAGCGAGTGGAGGCGTTTATATAGGGAGAGGATTTTCTGAGCATGTCGTAGGTTGCTTTCCAGTTCCCAGGTGTCTTCCGACCATGGGTATCCTTTCCATGAGGTCAGGAACTGGCGTTTCGTTCTGGACCCTTTGTGACTGTGGATCGCTTTGACCTCATATTCTTCTTCCTGATCGATAACATCAGGTGGGGGTAATGGGAAGGGAGTGCCATATGGTTCTGTCACTTGGTAAGGGGAGAGAAGGGTGGCATGAAATATGTTGTGGATGCGCCATGTGGGTGGGAGTCTGAGGTGGTACGATACTGGCGATAGGACTTGAGAAATTTCAAATGGTCCATATCTTTTCGGGGCTAGTTTCCTAGATGGGAGATGGAGGCAGAGATTAGTGGCTTCAAGCCATACCTGATCCCCTACTTTCCAGGGGGAAAACCTTTGGAGAGAATGAGATGTCATAAGCCTTCTGGCAGATTCATGGGTGGTGAGGGCTTCTTGTCTGTTTTCGTCTAAAGTGGTTAGGCGACTTTCTAAAGCAGGGACAAAGGTTTTTCCTAAGGGGGGGAAGGTTCTGGGTTCGTATCCGTAGATCAAGGAGAATGGGGACTTCTTGGTGGATGAGTGGGGGGCAGAGTTGTGGTGGAATTCTGCAGAGGACAGGGTGGCAGACCAGGAGTGGGGAAGGTTGGCACAGAAGATTCGTAGGTATATTTCCAATTCTTGGTTACTTCGTTCAGTCTGTCCATCGGTTTGGGGGTGGTAGGTGGAGGAGAGGCGGACGTCATATTTCAGTAATCAAACTAATTCGAGGGTGAATGCAGAGGCGAATTGTGGGCCTCGATTGGAGATGATGGAATCATAGAGGCCAAATCTTTTGAAAACATTGTTGAAAAAGAGAAGGGCGACGCCTGCAGCATCAATGGTTTTGGAACAAGGGCTAAGGATCACCCCCTTACTAAGGCCATGGTCGACCACAACCATAATAGAATCGAAACCGTCGGACAGGGGGAGGTCCGTGATGAGGTCGACTGAGAGCTGTTGGAAGGGGATAGGGGAGGAAGAAGGGATCGGAAGGAGAGGGGGGAGTGTGGGGTGGGTGTTGACCTTGTTTTGTTGGCAGATGGGGCAGCCAGCGATGAAGTGTTTGACAAAGGTGGTCAGCCCCAGCCACCAAAAATCTCGTTCGAGAATGGTTTTGGTGCAGAATGCTCCCATGTGACTGGACAGGGGGGAAGAGTGGATGGTGTGTAGGAGGGAACTACGAGCAGAGGGTGGAATGTACATGCGGTTGCAGAAAAAAAGATGACCATTTTCGAAGATCCAGTCATGAGCGAGGGAGTGAGGGAGGAGTGGTGTGTTGGATGATATAGCTGAGAGGGCTCGAGTGACGAGAGGGTCAGAGGGGGTGGAGGACTTGATGAGGTTCATGAGAGTGAGATCCAGTGTGTTGATGACCTGAGGTTCAGGGATGATGGGGGTGTTGAGGTTATCAAGGGTGGTGTCGATTGAATCCCGATGGGAGAGGGCATCTGCTGGGGCCATTTGGGAGCCAGGAGTGACCTTCCAGACGATATCATAGTCCTGGGGTGAGAGGGCCCATCGGGCTTGATGGCGAGAGAGTTTTCTGGGGTCACAGAGGTAAGAGAGATTTTTGTGGTCGGTGATGATGGTAACTGGATGGGCGGCACACTGGAGGTGGTGGCACCATTCAAAAAGGGCTAAGATGACTGCGAGTAGTTCGCGATCATAAATGTCGTAGTTATGTTCCGCAGGGGCAAAGATTTTGGAGAAGTAGGCTATGGGTTTGGGGTCACTGTTGGTGTCCGCCTGCATGAGGACAGCACCTGCAGCAACAAGGGAGGCATCTGTCATAAGGAGAAAGGGTTTGGTGGGGTCTGGGAGACTCAGGACAGGGGCTGAGCAAAGGGTGGAGATGAGTGTGTCGAAGGCCTTCTGTTGAAGGAGGGTCCATATCCAAGGTTTGTTCTTCTTGGTGAGGAAAACCAGGGGAGCGACTATGTTGGAGAAGTTTGGAATGAACTTGCAATAGAAGTTAGCGAAACCTAGGAAGGATCAGATCCCGGTGACCGTTGAGGGGGGTTTTCATTCCTTGAGGGTCGTGAGTTTTCCAGGGTCCATTTGTAGTTGTCCTTTTCCGATGACAAGGCTGAGGTATTCCATGGTGGAGGTGTCGAAGGAACATTT
Source organism: Retiboletus flavoniger (assembly GCA_038089835.1). Lineage (NCBI taxonomy): Eukaryota > Fungi > Basidiomycota > Agaricomycetes > Boletales > Boletaceae > Retiboletus > Retiboletus flavoniger. Next base: position 24,682 of record JBBPLO010000168.1, read on the forward strand.
GGACAGTTTAAGTGAGAGGTTATTTTCTCGTAGTTGCAGAAGGACCCGACGCGTATGGTCGTGATGGAGGGATAGGGACCCTTTAGTACAGATTCCCAGATCGTCCATGTAGATTTTGAGCCACTGTTCAGCGATCATGTCTGTGAAGATGTGATTCATGAATGACTGGAAGGTGGAGGGGGCATTGGAGAATCCGAAGAACATGACCCTTGGTTCAAATAGGCCGAGGGGGGTGATGAATGCAGCTTTCCATTGGTCAGATTCCTGAATGCGAATGTTATTATACCCCCACCGAATGTCCATCTTAGTGAAGAGGTTAGCGTCTTTCATATCATCGACGATGTCGGAGATAAGGGGTAGGCATTGCAGACCATATGAGAATTGAGGTAGCGGTAGTCTTGACAGGGTTGGAGAGATCCGTCTTTCTTGGGGACAAAGAAAAATGGAGATGCTTGGGGGGATTTTGAGGGGATGATGCACCCCATTTGCAAGTGCTCTTCAATGAAGCTGGCGAGGGTTTCCCATTCTTTCAGGTTGAGGGAGTATACTTTGGTGATTTTGGGGACAAAGGAATCCTTGAGATCGATGGTATGATTGAAGGGACAATGTTGGGGTAGAGTGTTGTGAGAGCTTTCAGCGAATACATCGGCAAAGTCAGTGCAGAATTCTGGGATAGTGATGTTTGGACAAGTCGATTGTTGGGCAATTTCGGTGGAGATGGTGAGTTTGTATACCTCGGTTTCCAAATTCTCTTCGTGGGGAGGGCGCTCACGAAGAGTCCTCTCAACCCTGTTCAGAGATGGGGAAATCGAGATGGTTCTTTGTCTCCAATCGATGTCTGGATTCCACTTCGTTAGCCAAGGCATGCCCAGGATTACTTGGGGGATCTTCTGTCTAAGGACAAAGAATTTTTCAGTGGTGGAAAAGAGTCCATGAGAGACAAGGGCAGTGGTGGTCCATAGGATGGTCCCAGAGGCATTTTTGGTGCCATTGACGTTAAAGGCGATGAGGGGGGAGCATAGTCGAGTCAAGTGGAATCTCCCTCTGGGCAAGAGGTGAGGGTCAATGAAGTTTCCTGTGGCCCCTGAGTCGATGAGGGCAGTGGTTTTGATGGTTTGTACAAGGACATCAAGACGTAGGGTTCTATTCTTTTGGGATGCTATGAGTACATGGGTAGTAATGGGGGAAGAAGACACCGAGGTGACTCCCCTTTTCAAAAATCCTTGGCCTTCTGAACATTAGCGAACTGAATGGCATTCACCTCCTCTCCTTCCTTGTCTTCGTCATAGCACATTTTGAGGATGGAGAGAATTTCGGCTTCGTTCTTTCCCGAAGTCTGGAGTAAGTTCACATATTGTTGGAGAGGAGAGAGTTGAACAGATTTAGGGGGAGGGGGGGCGGTGGAAGTACTGGGGGTGGTTAAGGTGGTTCTGACATTCTGAGGGCGTCTGGGGGGAGAAATCCTTTTACAGTTGCAGCCATCATGCCTAATCATTCGACAATGAAAACAACATCCTTCCTTGATACACCTGGCTCTCTCTGTGGGGGTGAGCTTCGCCAAAGTGGTGGGTGCGTCAATGTCCATGGCATTTGGGTCTCTGGGGGTGCGACTATTGAAAGGGAGCGAGGAAGGGGTGGTTCCTGCTCGGAGCGCTTGGATCCTCATTTTCTGAGCGTGGAAAGTCTTTGCCTTGGTTACCCATTCAGAAATGGTGGTGGGGACGGTTCCCATGGATAGTATCATGGTGGTGAGCTGTTGGTCAAGGCTGAGAGCGAAGTGGTCGATGAGGGTGGTTTCGTCTGCGATACCCGACTTTCCAGCGAGATTCTGGAAATCGGTGATGTATTGTTGGAACCCATCATCAGAACGAGTGGTTTTCTGATGGAGCTTGGTCAATTCAAAGTGAGTGGAGGCTTGAATGTCATAGGGGAAGAAGGTGGTTTTGAAATCTTTCACGAAGTCCTCGAAAGACTTCCCAGTTGTAATGGTGAGGTCAGCCATTTTATCATACCAGGCTTCCGTGAAGGAAGCTCCTTGTCCAGTTGGCATCTTGTTGAGGATGGTCATGATTCTTTCTGGGTCGTCGGGGTATAGGGCTTCGTTGATCTGGAAATAGGCTTTCATGGCCTTCATCCATCAAGAGGCATCGGAGGAGAGACCTGTGAAGTTGGCAGGGAGGGCTGCTTTCAATTTGGAAGGCATGGTGGGTGATGGTGAGCGAGATAGATTGATGGGGCTAGGGGAATGAGGAGGGGGTGGGCTAGGTTGACAGGGGGATGGTGGGCTGGGCTGATGAGGGGGTGGGCTAGGTTGACAAGGGGGTGGGCTAGGTTGACGAGGGGGTGGACTAGGTTGACGAGGGGGTATCGCTGTTAGGGTACTGGGGTGGGGTTGTTGTTGGGAGGTTTGTCTGGGGGTTGGGGCAAAGGAGGGGTCGTCGTGTGAGGGTTCGATATGGGCTGACATCAGGGAGGTTGGAGCTGTCATCCTCCAGTGCTTTGTAAGACGTGGTTGAGGAGATGGAAGAGGTCCTTCACCTGAGTAGGTGGGACCAAAGGAGATTCTCGATCTTTTGTTACGCGAATGTATCAAAGGTGGTCTCTACAAGCCCTGTTCTTATTGAGGCGATACTCACGGAGAGACCGATGTCTCAATAAGACACAGGGGATTTACGAGGGAGATTCAAGGGGCTTGGGATTGAGACTAGATGTACACTAGTATTGTGCAGATCGAGAATGAGAAGTACATGGGCAGAGAGGTGGCTACTTATAGACAGTGCATGGACCAAGGAAGCGTAGAGAAAGCTATGGAAGGCTATGGAAACGATTAGGTATGAGAGAACCTAATTGGGAGTAGAGTTTGTGGCAACGGTCATAGAGAGAACATCGTCCAGGGGTAAGTGATTAATGTGGATGGAAGAATAGCCACAAAGAAGCAGAACCACCAACCTAACTCGTGGTGTTCGTCTTCCTCTAAAGGAGAGGATAGACGTGAAGCGAACTATAAGAAGACAATGTAGATAAGGGAGAAAAATCGTAACAGATGAAGGAGGGGGACTCAGGGGAGTACACCAACAGAGGACTTCAGGTATGATGAGGTGGAAGGAGTTTACCCTAACATCCAGAGACTTGGTGCTCGTTGGGGAATACCTGCAGAGTCAAGAGAGAGTTCAAGGGGGTTCCTTGACTCGGGGCAAAGATCTAAGTGAAGACTCAAGGGAAGACCCTTAGCCTTAGGTTGTCGATTATAGACGATGATGAGAGGAGCAAGGAGGAGGCTAAGCAACTTGTAAGATTCAAGAAGACTAAGCTTAAGGAGATACAAGTGGGTTACATAAAGGAATGCATCAGCATCGTAGATAAGGAGTGAGTCAGAGATAAGGTCTCTGAGTCACGATGAGTCATAGCTATTAATATAACAGTTCTGAGGAATGCTGGTAGTCAGTGAAAGGTGAAGGGAACTGGAGAAGTGGTACATGAGGCAGGATGGCATACCTAGAGTCCGAGATAGAAGTGAGGATGAAAGGAGACTTAGCTAATTGAAGGAAAAGAAAAGGAATGAAAAGAAAAGAGAAACACAGTCTACCAAGTTGTAACATTATCCTTGTACTAGGCAGGGAGTCCCTGATGACCATTACTCCTAAAGGTTGATATATCCAGTGGATGTTATGCGCGACATATGCTAGCGGAGACGTGGGCTAGGAAAGACCTTCTACCAGTCCTAAAGGTGTAGCACATCCACAAAGGAGTCTTGAGAGGGAATCAGGGTCTCATCAAGAGAATCAGGTAGGTTTTCAAAAAGGAGAATCAGGGCTAAGGGACAGCTAACATTGTATGCACTAAACGCGTAGATCGAAGATAGGGTACATGGGTATTGTGCTAGGGTTTATATACTGTGTTATCTAGGGCACGGACCATGGAAGGTCATGGAACGATGGGGAATCTAGGGTATGACAAAGGTATACACGTCAGTGATAGATAACAATGGTACATGTGACGATAGGATGATGACGAAGGGATGTGTTACGCGTAGCGTACTAAGGAGGACTCGAGGTGGTGAGAGTCGTCTACAGGCGATACTCACGGAGAGACCGACGTCTGATAGAGACTTTCAAGACTAAGAAGCTATCCT
>JBBPLO010000169.1:0-17106 GCA_038089835.1 Retiboletus flavoniger
CAAGGCAGAGAATGCTGTCCAGGTGACCAAAGCACTCTCCAATGTCATTAACCAGCCTCTCCATCCTAACACCATTCATCACCACTTGAAGAAATCTGGGATGAAGGCTGTAGTCAAGTCCAAACATTCCCTACTCTCTGCTAAGCATTGCAAGGCTCACTTGGACTTTGCTATTGCCTACAAGGATTGGACTATAGATGACTGGACGAAGGTCATATGGTCTGATGAGACCAAAATCAATTGCCTAGGGTCAGATGGGCACAAATGGGTGTGGAAAAAGCCAGGTGAGGGCCTCAGTGACAGGCTAGTGCAAGGAACTGTGAAATTTGGAGAAGGATTTGTGATGGTATGGGGGTGTATGACTTGACAGGGAGTTGGCTATGCTGCTAAGATTGATGGTAGGATGGATGAGGACCTCTACCTTCAGATTTTGAAGGATGATCTACTGAATACTCTGCAGTATTATGATCTTGATCCACCTGACATTATCTTTTAGCAAGACAATGACTCCAAGCACACTTGTAGAAAGGTGAAGGAGTGGCTAGAAGAGCAGGATTTTGAGACCATGGTGTGGCCTGCACAGTCTCCTGACCTCAACCCCATTGAACATCTCTGGGGTTACCTCAAGAGAAAGCTGGCAGAGTATAAACATCCCTCTAATGGAATTTTGGAGTTATGGGAGAGGATTTAGGAGGTATGGGAGGGGATACCAGTTGAGGAGTATCAAAAGTTGATTGAAAGCATGCCAAGGAGGGTACAGGCTGTGGTTAAGGTCAAAGGAGGATACACCAAGTACTGATATATACCAAATATCCTCTCAGTATCAAAAGTCCAAAAACTATTCCAATGATATTCCTAATTTAAAATAGGCATATCTCCACAGCCCCTAAGCCGAATCACATGACCTAGGGACCGATTTGTAGCCAAGGGTTTGTACTTTGTTTGGTCTCACCAAAGCGAGGTGTGATTCCCACGGGTGATTGCAGGGCACTCCATGCCCCAGTTTGGGGTTAGTTATTGGAATGGTTTTTGGAGTCACTGTATAGCCACAGCATACATGCCCCTGGGAATGATCACATCCTGACTGCACAATGTACCTTTTGTTTTCTCCATCAGTACACCATAATGCAATAAGTTTTATAACTCACCACAATATTAAGAATCTTCTTGTTCAACAGATGGAAAACCACACTCTTGGCAGAGCAATTGCACTCATTGTCACTCTTTCCAGATCTATCTAGCAACCAGTGAAGGTGGACTCAAGGCAGTGGACAAATTGTCTCTGGTAGCAGAGATATTACTGGGTGGGAAGGAGACTGCTCATGGTATCCCACATGTAGTGAGTGAACCACAGGCAGTAAGCAGCCTGCTTGGCTTGTCTAATCCAAAGTTGGGTGCAGAACTAGGAAAGATGATCTTTTTTGGTGGGAGAAGGGATCTGCTAGGCTTGTCCAATGCTCAGCACTTCCTACTGGTTGTAAAGGACAAAGCTAGTGTGTTACACAACTATTCCATAGGTTTATTAACAAAGTCACATATGAGTGTAGGAACTTGCACTCACCTGAACTGTTACAACTCACTAGTACTCCTATCCTTTTTCCTCATCATGTGGCCTTGTCCTCATAACCCATGACCTCATTGCTAGCCCTCAACTACCTCTGAGCTCCCTCATTCTCTTTCTAGGATCCCTCATGATCTCCCACATCTACCCTCATGACCACCATGTCTTCTCCACATGACTCTTATGCCTAACCTGCATCTTGTAGCCAACTGGTACTTATCACATCCCAGTTCTTCTATTATACTCATTCCAATATCTTGCAGACTCCCTTATTGTCCTAGCTTACATGTCCCTTCCATGCATTCCTCACTTCTGTCTTGGCACTCCCCTCATGCCCTTATCTTAGCCCACATGTCTACTTATGCATTCCCTTGTGTTCCCTTGGCCACTCAGCCATTATGCCCTTCTGCATGGTATGTCTGCTTATTGGCATATCCCCTCTCATCTATAGATACCCCTCCACCTCATGGACTATCCTTATTGTAGCCATGTCACCCTTACCATAGATTACCATGGTCCATGTACAGCTCTCATAGATATATAAGTGTACTGTTCATACCTTATATCTCTAACCTTAGCTTAACCTGATATCCCCTGGAATCTACCTTTTTCTCCACTCTTCTTGCCCCTTTGGGCCATCTTAAAGCTCAGCCTCTCCCTTTACCTCTCATCTGAAAGCCATAGGCAATTCCTTTGGTTGTAAAAATCTGCTGGAATAGTTCCATTGTGTTTCCCTGGCATGATTAGATTCCAGACTTCAGGCTCATGGTATACCCATGGTATGACCATAACATAAGCTAAGGTTTTCCCCAACTGGTCACTACTAGGTGAACCAAACCCCACCACTTGTTACCTTGCCTTTACTTGTCCTCACATCTCAGAGCTGCAACACTTGATGAGTTGTACTTAATTCTCTTGTATCTCATGCTGATCTTTGCCAATCTCCTTGATCCAACTTGCAGCAGATACCCCTTGATTCCCTTGACACCCATGTATCCTTGGATTTACTCTGATCTCCCTCAATCCCTCAGATCATCCACATCCTTGTCCTTAGCTTCACAGAGATGACCTGGAGATGTCATTAAATCCTCTATCCCTTCACTCTAGATGATCTAGAGATGTCATTAAGCTCTCCACCTAGTGTCCTGATGCTACCCTTGGAGCTGTTCTGCTCACATCCCACCCCCCTACCTCAAAGAAGCCACCACTGTACTGCCTCAACCATCCCAGCTATTGCTTTGTAGTTGCAGAAGATGACCTAAGGATATTATTAAACTCCTCACCCTCATCACCTGCTGATATTTGCAGCCCAGCAACTCCTTTGTTGGACTTTGGAATCCCCATCATTCTCCTCCTCATGGATCATCTGACCTAGGCCATTGCACAGCTCTAACTAACTGCATCCTCAGACCTATCTGGTCACACCTTGAGCCTACTTGGCTACTTCCTTGCAACCCTCTTCCACCTTCAGCCTGTATGGGATGATTCCCTGGGCACACATGCACCATGTCTTCATCCTCTGTCTGCACAGGGTGATTCCCTAGACTACTGCATCCACTTCCTTGTTCTCTCCATGTCCATAGCATGACTCTAAACTGCTTAAAGTAACTCCTAGACCTCTATCTTTGAATCCACTTAGCCATCCACCACTCAATATCCTGAAATTTCTTTTTCTTCATCTGCTGGCCTGCCAGCATCTTCCTGAGTAACTCCTTGGATTGCACCTCACTAGTAACCTGTGTCTTGTCCCTCACTCAGTATACTACTGCTCTCTTGTCACTCCTGCATCTGATACTTGCCACCTGTTCTCAGGAAGTTTTCTTTTCAACAGAAGTTTGATACTGTGGTTAGTAACCATGGATGTAACAAGGGGGTAAAGGGAAGGTAAAGATGAGTATGTGCTGCTGTGTAGCAAATGTATAAGCAAGGCAATCTCTGTCTTAGCTTCCATGCTCATGACTTGACAAGGGACATGAGTGATCCTTTCTTCCAAATTTTCAATTTTCACCCTAGCACATTTTTCTTCAAACTTTGTCTCCAGCACACCTCCAACATGAGGTTAAACTGTACACCCAGCTGTAAATCTTCAGCATCTTGCCCTTGCCCACACTCTTGTAACCTCTGAAATGAGAATAAACTACCTTGGTCCTCTCCAGACACCCTGCAACTGAGCTCCCATTCAGCAACCCTAGATCTTGACTCCATTCAATCTGTTCTTAGCCCTCAAGTCTAGTTCCTCGATGCCTATCTGAAAACCTCTCATGGTACTCTGATAGAATATAACTAGTGTGAACTACTGGTATGTTCACCCACTGGCAAGTGGTTAAACTGTCCACTCTTCATCCTCACTCCAGAGTCAACCCAGAAATCTTCATCCTTGCACCAGAGTCAACCCAGAATCCTTTGCCCTTGCTCCAGAGTCAACCCAGAACCCCTTCATCCTTTGCTCCAGAATCAACCTGAAACCCCTTGCCCCCATTCCAGAATTCAACCCAGAAACTCCTCAGTTACCTCATTCTTGTTAATGGTTCCATGGTCCACCCCTAACAAGAGGGTAGTATTCCTATCAGTAAATCAAAGTCAATATCCTTGTCTTGTTCATACCTGAGAAACTCTGCCGAGTAACTCCACCCTTCATTTTTAAACCCTCACCCTTGTCCTTTGCTCTCAGAGATCCCCTTTGATCTCTAACCACCATGTCACCCAAATGTCAAAGACCTGCCATTGCTCCCCACAAACCCACCTTAATCCATCTTCACTCATGGAACACCCACAAATGCCCTTACCTGCACACTTGTCTCTACTTGGACTACCTCAAACTCCTACATCTCCATTATGACTATCCTCACCCCTGCTGCCCACTTTAGAAGTTTAGGCTCTTTGGTGATTCACCCCTTGACCAAAGCTAGTGTTACAACTCACTAGTACCCCTATCCTTTTTCCTTGTCACATGTCCTTACTCTTATAACTCATAACCTCATTGCTAGCCCTCAGCTACCTCTGAGCTCCCTCATCCTCTCTCTAGGATTCCTCATGACCTCCCACATCTACCCTCATGACCACTGCATCTCCTTCATGATCACTGTATCTTCTTCATGTGGCTCTTACGCCTAACCTGCATCTTGTAGCTGACTGGTACTTATTATATTCCAGTCCTCCTATTATACTTATCCCTATATCCTGTGAACTCCCTTATTGTCCTAGCTTACATGTCCCTCCCATGTATTCCTCACTTCTGCCTTGGCACTCCCCTCATGCCCTTATCTTAGCCCACACATCTACTTATGCATCTCCTCATGTCCCCTCAGCCACTCAGTCATCATGCCCTGCTGCATGGTACATCTGCTTATTGGCATATCCCCTCTCATCTATAGATACTCCTCCATCTCATGGACTATCCTTATCATAGCTATGTCACCCTTACCATAGATCACCATGGTGCATGTACAACTCTCATAGATATATGTATAAACATACCATTCATACCTTGTATCTCTAACCTTAGCTTAACCTGATATCCCCTGGAATCTACCTTGTTCTCCACTTTTCTTGCCTTTTTAGGCCACTTTGAAGCTCAGCCTCTCTCTTTACCTCTCATCTGACAGCCATAGGTGATTTCTTTGACCATAAGAACCTGCTAGGACAGTTTGGTCATGTTCTCCTGGCACAATTAGATTCCAGACTTCAGGCTCATGGTATACCTGTGGTATGACCATAACATAAATGATCTCACAAACAGGTAGACAGCTGAGAATGTTCCCCATGATCATTGTTGCATAGCTGATGACAGATTTTAATATGGAAGAGCCAAGCTGCTATGCATGCCTGTACTAAATATTAATACCTTAATTGTTTTCAGTGTTATGTATCAATCAAATTATGTGGCAGGGGCAACTGTCTTCGCCATGGATTTATCACAATAAGTTGCCTAATGGTCACCTGCCTGGTGGCCGATTATTGACTGTGATAATATTAAGTTGGCATTGACTAGTTCATGTTATGCTCTTGTGCCTTTAACCTGCACTAGGGCTAAGGGAGGTCTTCTAGGCTATATTGTGGTTGACTAAGAATTGCTTAGATCGAGGACAGGATGGTAGACACTAGATCACAGAGGGATTGCTGGTATGGGCACAATGTATACCATTGTTACATGGTAGTAATGATTCTAGACCAAGATTGGTCTACATTGGTACTAGGCTAAAGTATATATACAAAAGAAACTGTGGGCACAGACCATGGAAGGTTGTGGAATGTGAGGGAATCAAGGGTATGACTAAGGTATACACATTAGCTATAGATAATGGTTGTACATGTGATGATGGAGCTATGATGACAAGGAACATGTGGAGATAAAAGTGAAACAGAGTGGGTGCAGGGTAGACCAGGCCTTGAACTAGACAATAAGGGTGAAACTGAGCAGATGTGGGGTAGACCAGGCTGTGGACTAGATGATAAGGGTGAAACAGATGACTAAAGATGACTGGGTAAGATGAGGCTGATAGGGGAAGGGTCATAGATAAGAACTGGTCTAAAGCATATGGATTAAGCCATAGGTGGGTGCAGGAGAAACCGCAATCAAAGGGGGAACTAGGTGAAGCCAGTGGGCCTAGCAAAGGGTTGGCAATGATAAAGGAGCTAGGGGTATGGGTGGTGGTGGTGATGGACTAGGGAAAAAGATAGGGGAGAAGCCTATCTAGGGGAAAAACCATAACAGTCCATGACCTTACAGTACATAAAGAAACCAACAAACAATTGAATTACATTAGCACAAAGACAAGACATCAGGTATGAACCCTAATCCAGTTTCCAGCAGTCCTTATAGCATAGTCACACAACTTTCTTGTAGCATTCTTATGGTACTTCAATGCATTCCACCATTGTGCCCCTGTATGTAAGGAGAAGTGCCTGTACCATCATAATTGTGAATTCTTTGTAGGTATTTCTGGTACCAGGCTTTGTCATCTATAGACCAGTAACCTACATTTAGCTTGCTGGTTAGCCATGTTGACTGTTTTGGCCACCACAAACATCAGCAGTCTGTTGGCAGTTATGATTATACCATTGACCTACAAGTAGGTTAGTATGCTACATATACTAAGGAATACAGGAAGAATGTTAAAACCAGGTCAACCCCAGAGCTAACTCCAAAACTTTGAAGTTATGCTGGGGGCCAGAGTTTGGCTTCACCATATGTGGTATGCCCTTACTTAGAATCATTGCCCCAATTTTGGAGGCCAGAGGTTGGAGGTTCAGAGTTGTTGCACTTGATGTTGTAAACAATGACAAGGACAGCGATGAGGAGAAGAGGAAGAGTCATCAAGACTCCTGGGTGTTCAGAGAAGTTTATCGGAGAGGATTTGAGAATCAAGAGTTGGGAATAAGTTGATATTTGAACTAAAGAAACTACAGAGTGATTCTACAAGTTTATATACAGAGCTCAGAGATGTATTAGTAAAGTTCTTGGTAACAGTGTAAAACAGTGAAGTTCTCTAAAAAAGCACTTCTAAGTAAGAAGGGTATGAAAGTTTTGTCCCCAAAGAGGGTTCAAGGCAGAGGTGAAATGCCAGAAGTGAAGAAATGAAGAGGAAAGAACTCCGGAGGAAGTCCAGAGTGAGCACAAGAAAGTCTGGAAGTCCAAGAGTCTGGAGTTGCATCATTGGAGCAGTAGGCATTCAGTGTGTTGTAGAACAATAGGAGTAAACAGCGGTGAAGTTATTCATGTGTGCATGGATGATTCAAGTGTGTAGGGACATGCATGCAATGATGTGGAAAAATGATCTCCAATGATCCAGAAGATGCATTTCAATGAAATACTACAAGGCTTTTATAGTCCAGGCATTTCCCAGGACTGTCAGGGACAAATGTAGTGAAGTGTAACTATAAAAGTGAAGTGGAATGGTGATGAAACTATTATGACATGGTATGAAAATGTCCAAAGTAAATCCGAAATGGCCAGAAGACCATCTGGAGTATGTCCGGAGTTCCGGACCAGCGTGGGAAAGTTGTCCGGAATGAGTCGGATGGATCGGAAAGTGTTCTTCCATCAAGGTGGAGTGACTGAGAGTCACTGGAAACTCATAGAAATGCCATATATCAGCATAGAGAGCTTCAGCTCTCTACAATGGATTGGTAAGTAAGTCAGAATCCAAAGATAGTGAACTGGAGCTGTACTGGAGGAATAAAGGCTGGAGCAGTGTACATAGGAACAGAGGCGAAACAAGAGTGAGACTAATACAGATGGAGAAAGAGTACATAACAAGAATGGAGAGAGACATACAAGAATATACTAGGTTCATCTCTGGAGTCTCAGAGTTGAGCTCTGAGCAAGATAGTGTTGGAGTTGTTGAGTGTGAGACTGGAGATGTGTTCAGAGGGTCAGGGTGGACTTGGTAGAAATCCAGTATGTGACAGAGAATTACCTATCGACAACTTGTAGACACCACAAATAATTTCTTCATCTTTACAATCCAAGTTATCATCCCAATACTGTTAACCCCCAGTTTCAACACATGAACCAAACTGGACAACATTGTTGGATGGACCATGACCAGCAACAAAGTTGACTTGGTCACCAAGTGATTTGTGCACAAGATGCACAATGATCCCATCCTTCAAGATTGCTGCCCTATCATAATTTTGGTGCAACAAAGCATCTCTCCTTTGCAGGTATGTGACATAATCTGAAAAGTGAGGTCAGTAGTTGAGTGAGATTAGTAGTTGAGTGAAAAAAAATCTGAGACCAGATGGAGTGATATAGGCTGAAGTTGGAAGTGCATCAAGCATAATGCAAGTATTGACAAAAAAGCCTTTGTGTGCCAATTGTACCACAATGTTGGAGAGGTCTGGACCAGACTGTGCACAAATAGTATAAGAGCTGTGATCAGATCATCAAGGAAAAGAATGAAGGGGCAACTTGACTTATCCTTGGAGATCACCATGTAGAATATCTTTGCAGTCTTTGTTCCATCAACTGCAATGTGACATACTTCTCACCACTGGATGGTAAGATAACCATTAGTGTACTGCTCTTCCAGAGAACCATTCAAGATATCACAGATTGCAAGATGAAAGGGCTGTCCCTTTGTCAACTGCTCAAGGAAGGCAGCCACAGCATTGTGGAAAGAAGCTCTGATTGGTAGACTAGAAGTGCCCTCACTGATCTTCAGTGCAAGGGAATAAAGTGCTTCATCAGTCTGGAGGGCCACAGAGGAGGAATAATTAAAACTGTAGCACTGCTCCCACATCTCTTGCAGGAGTATTGTTAGAGCTGTCTGATTCTCTGGAATAGTGCTGTTAATAAAAACTGAAGTGGAATGTGGATTAATAGATGTCTGGGGGTCTGGAAGGTTGTTAGAGGATACTGTTGGTGCTGTAGCAGCAATGTTACTCTGCAAGGCATCAACTGGCATTGGGTCCTTGACTTCAGTCCATGGGACATCTCCAGACACAGATTGTGGATCATGCAGGGGAGGGAGGGTCATTTTTGAAGGGTCACATGACACAGGAATCTCAGCCAAGGGGGAATCACTGCATGAGGATTGATTACCAAGAGGGGCTGAGAGGTCTAGGATGGTGTTGTCTGACATTGGGTCATCAACTTTGGTTGGGGGGACATCTCCAGATATAAAGGATTGATTACCAGGAGGGGCTGAGTGATTTGGGATGATGTTGTCTGACATTGGGTCTCAACCTTGGTCAGGGGGATATCTCCAGACATGGAGGATTGATTACCAGGAGGGGCTGAGGGGTCTGGGATGATATCATCTGACATTGGGTCCTTGGTTGGGGGGAAATCTCCAGACATGGATTGCAGATCACACAGGAGAGGAAGGGTTGTTGGTTGAGGGTTGCATGACACTGGAGCCTCAGCCAAGGAGGGGTCACTGAGTGAGGATTGATTACCAGAAGGGGTTGGGAGATCCAGAAGGGCATCGCACAACATTAAGTTATCACCAGAGATGGTGTCTGATAGCATAGGACCATGTGAAGGACAGGATGAGGAGGCAACTGTTACACTGGTCAAAGTACCAGTGGGGTCTCAAGTGAGTCACTCAAGTACAAAGGATGACAGAGATTACTCAGGTGTACACCAACAGAGGACTTTGATGAACAGCTTGGGATTGATGTGAAGTCAATCAACAAGACTCTTCTGCTAGGTCTATAGCCTAGATGGTGGACTGAGGACTAAGTGTAGGCTCAAGGGGAGGACCCTTAGCCTAAGTGTATTGGTTACAGATGACAGAAAGGATGATGAGGAGACCAAGGAGTGAGCAAAGCAACTCATAGAATTGAAAAGACTAAGCTTAGAGAATATATAGGAGCAAAGTGGACTATAAGTACAGCTGCCAAGAGGATTACATAAAGAGATGCATCAGTATTAGAGATAAGAAATGAGTCAGAGATAAGGGTCTCTGAGTTAGGATGAGTCATGACTATTAATATAATGGTTCTGAGGAAAGCTGGTAGTTGGCAAAAGGCAGAGGGAACTGGAAAAGCAGTATACAGGGCAGCAATGGTGTACCTAAGGTCCAAGCAGGAGAGCGAGGACAAATCAAGACTTAGCTAAGTAAAATGAGAAGAGGAAAGAAAAATGGTGTATCTAAGGTCTGAGTGGGAGAGCAAGGACAAATCAAGACTTAGCTAAGTAAAATGAGAAGAGGAAAGAAAAATGGTATATCTAAGGTCTGAGCAGAAGAGCAAGGACAAATCAAGACTTAGCTAAATAAAATGAGAAGAGAAAAGAAAGATTGTTCACAATCATAACATTACCCCCATATTAGGTGGGGAGTTCCTGATGACCCTTCTCTAAAGGTCGATGTATCCTCCAGAGGGAGATCTGGTCAAGTTAGCATAAGCCTGCTCATCAAAAACATCATCAATGTTATCATTACCATAGTCCTGGGTCTCAACCAGAGAGTGGTTGTGGTGTGGGTTTCAGTTGGCATGGCACCTGGGAGGTGGAACTGGGCATGGAGGTGCTGGTTGAGAGTGGCAGTTATGGTGATGGACAGGAAAGTGGGACTCACAAGAGAATCTGGAGGAAGATGAAAAGTGAGGGGAAGTGGGAGGTTGTTGGAGGAGACAGGTGGATTGAGGGTGTCCTGGCATGAAAGTAAGACAGAGAGGGCATTGGTACACCTGGCAGTTGGCCTGAAAGTGGCCGAGATGGTGGCAATGGAAGCATGCTTTCCAATACTGAGAATGTTACAATCATGGACTAGAGTACTCTTTTTCCCCTTTTTCTTTTACTTAGCTGAGTCTCCTTCCATCCTCGTTATCTCTTGGATATCAGGTACACCATTACTGCCTTGTGTACTGCTTTCCCAGTTTCTGCCTGCTTCTGCCAATGATCAGCCTTCTCTGGAACCAGTATATTATTAGCTTTGACTCATTGTAGAGAGCCGAAGCTCTCTACTGTGGTATATGTCATTCCTACAAGTTTTCAATGACTCCCAGTCACTCCACTTCGATGGTAGAACCATCTCTGGACTGTCCAACCTGGTTTGGACTACTTTCCCATGCCAGTCTGGAACTCTGGACAAACTCCAGACAGTCTCCTGGTCTACATCTCTCCAGTTGTTTCATATTTACTTCAGACACTTTCATACTACATCATAACTGTTTCATCACCCTTCTGCTTCATTTTATAGTTACAGTTCATCACCTATTTGTTCCTGACAGTCCTGGAAAATGCCCGGACTATAAAGCTTTGTAGTATTTTTTTGAAATACATCTTGGGAGATCATCTTTTCACACTTATATCATTGCACGCACATCCCTATGCACTTGAATCACCTGTGCATGCACGAACAACTTCACTGCTGTCTACTCCTATTGCTCTACCATGCCCCAAACACCTACTGCCCCAACAACACAACTCTGGACTCCCAGACTTCCGGACATTCCTGTGCTCACTCTGGACTTCCTCCAGACTTCATTTCCTTCCATTCTATCACTTCTGGAACTTCATCTCTGCCTCAAGCCCTCTTTGGGGATGAATCCATTGTACCCTACACCCTTTGGAAGTACTCCCAGAGTACTTTTGTGTTTTACATCATCATGACTCAGCTGCCTTATTGCTGACTCACTCCTTATCTCCCATGCTGACATGTTCCCTTATTCAGTGCTTACATACCTTTCCTTGGCAGTAGTACTTATAGCAGTTCCCCTACTCATGTATCCTCTAAGCTTAGTCTTCTCAATTTACAAGTTGCTCAAGCCTCCCCTTTGCTCCACCTCTACCAAAGGTCCACTGAGGACTAAGGATCTCCCTTGAGTTCTCCACTTCATCTAAGTTGTCAGAACCCCTGTCGACTTATCCTCCATGCCCTCTCATCAGGGAAACCCTCTGGATTAGAGTGTTCCTCTGAACTCCAGTCATTGAAGTCCTCTGTTGATGTACTACCATACACCCCTTTGTCCTTTGTCTCTCGAGCAACTCTCTTGAGAACCCGTCAGTACCCAGTCTGATGTAACAAAAGACTAAGCTTCTCTCTACAGGCAACTACTAGGTCAATCCTCCTTCATCCCACTTCTGCCTTTGATCCACATGGGGTGATTCCCTGGACACTCATGCACCCCACTCCTGCTATCAGCCTGCTGGGGTGATTTCCTGGGCAATGCATCACCATTGATCCCTGAATTCCTACCTGGTGGTTCCTCCCTTGCGATGCTCCTGTTGACCAACCCTTGTCCCCAGACTCCTCATCCCAATTCTCTCCAGATCACTCAGATCTCAAGATCAACCCCACCACCATCAAAGAGCAAGAGGACACCCTCCTCCTTGCTCACAACCTTTCTGCAGGACTCCATCTTCTGAGAGTTCCTACCTCTCCTCCTGCCACTACCACTTCCTCACAACCCCACATATCTCAACCTCCGAGACCTTCTAGACAACCCCTCCTTACTCAACTTCCTCTGCAGAACATGTTCCCCCCATTTCCTGGGCCATCCTTGCCCTCACTTACAATGTCCATAGGAAAGGAACTTTGCCTTGGAGTTCCTACACCCTTCGATGGGTCCTATGATAAATCAGAGCAGTGGCTCAACACTGTCCAGTTCTACCTATACATCAATGCCAATGTCTATGATACCAAGGTGAAACAAATCACCTTTGCCCTCTCCCACATGACCAAAGGGTCTGCCCTGACCTGGGTGGTGACCTTTCACCAAAATAGTCTTACTCTTGGCATCCCCACCTTAGGGACCTTTCCTGACTTCGTCAAAGAATTTGAAACTGCATTCAAACACCACGACTCCATTGGGAATGCCATTGCCTGGCTGTCCACCATCCAGATGGTCAAGAAGAAGAACAGATTCAACTCTCCCCTTCTCGAATACATCTCCAAGTTCCAAAACAACATCATGATCTCCAAGATCATCGACCACAACATGCTCATTGCCTACTTCGCTGCCAGACTTCCCCAACCACTCATGTACAAGGTTTATTCCATGGAGTCCCCACCTGCAACCATCAAAGAATGGTACCAGAAGGCCACCCACTTCCAAACTATGTGGGACCATGCTCATGAAATCTCTGGACAGACCTATAAACCAGTGTTATCACCCTCCACCCCCTACATCCCTCGAAAAGACCCAAATGCCATGAATGTGGACATCATCCGGACTATTGGAAAATTAACCCCTGAAGAACACAAAAAATGCATTGAAAAGAACCTCTGTTTCTGATGCCATCAACTCAGCCATGGATCCAACAAATGTCCTATGCTTTCTTTACAGCACCCCACAAATACCCCTTACCCACCTACCAAGAAGGTAGCTGAAGTAGCTGAAGAAGAAATCCCTCATCTACAAGAGATCGAGGACAATGAGAATGAAGAATATAAGGAGGCAGTCAAAGCCATCTTCCTCTAGGATTTTTAGAAAGGAAGCCTATCTCAATATTAGCACCTTCCATAATAGCATCTGTACTTGTAAAAGTGGTGACTAAATCAATGCATATTCCCATCCAAATCATCCACCCCTCATATACAATGAAAACCATTGACACCTGTGCCCTTGTCAACAGTGGGGCAAACATCTCCTGCATTGACTGTTATGTTGGGCTATGGAATACCAGCAGGAACTCAAAGTGAGCTAATGAAGGGTGGAAAGACAAGGGAGGATATGCAGGGTACTCCAACAGAAGTCTTCAGAAGTACACATTCAAGAGGACACCTTGAACAGAAGCAACACCAAACAGCCTGCAGGTCAACTCAAGAAGATTCCTTAGTTGGGGATGAAGGTTACAAGGAAAGACCCAAGGGAAAACCCTTAGTCTTAGTGTGCTGATAACAGACAGCAATGAGGGGAGCAAGGAGATGGCTTAGAGCTCATAGAATTGAGTAGACTAAGCTAAGGAGAATACAAGCAAGGATGCAATATAAGTACATACATCTGTTACACGAAGTGTACCAATGGAGATCTCAAGAGGATCGTTCAGTTTGAGGCGATACTCATGAAGAGACCGACTTCTCAAATGGAAGATTGGATAGACTCAGGATTTAGAGACTAAGGATGTCTAAGGATGATGCAAGATATATGCTTATATTGCGCAGATCAAGTATGAGATATAAGGATCATAGCTAAGGGTTTTTATAGGAACTGGACCAGCGCACGGACCAAGGAATATAAGAGAACAAAGGAGAAGAATCGTGACTAACCAAGAGAAACAGATGGAAGGTCAAGGAACACTAGCTGATGTAAGAGAATCAGCATGGAGGAGTTAGTCCGTAGAGATACTCATAGTGTAGCCAAGATTAGCTACATGGAGACGAGCGATGGAAACAGCTGAGGAACTAACTATTATGAGATATGCATGGGAGAGGCATCTGGTAGGTTGGCATCTCCAGTTGGTCCAAGGGGAAAAGGAAGTAACTAGCAGGATACGATGAAAAGGAAGAAAAACAGTAACATTACCCCTTTCATACAATCGAGCTCCAGGCTCGATAACCAATCCCTGTTGACCCCAAGGGTCAGGTGGAGGATGAGGGGGAGGGACCGTAGATCACCAGTTGCTGAGACGGGGTAGCACACTCAAATGTACAGTCGTTGACAATGTGCCCATGCTGAGAGCAAGTTCCACACACCCGAGTGGGGCAGAATTGGTCACTATGTCCCCAATGATGGCAGTAGTCACATTGAGTAGTAAGACATTCATGGGCAAGATGGCCTGGTTTGAAGGTGCGACAGTTTGGGCATCAATAGGTGGGGCAGTCCTGTTGGTAGTAACCCTGGCCAGAGCAGTGAAAGCATTGAGTGGTGTCAGATGCTAATGGGAGATGGAGTAGGTGATGGTGAGGGAGGACACGAGTTGGGGAGGAAAGGACATTGCCGGAGGGGGTGGAAAAGACAGCGGGCATGAGGGGTGCGTTAGCGATGAGTTCGTCAGAGGTGGACTCGGATTCGGACTCGTCGGAATCTACAGCAGTAGGGGTATCGGCGGGGGCAGGGGAAGAGAGACAAGATGAGAGTGAGATTGAATGAGGAGGGAGTACCAGGAGGATGACGGGACAAGGATGATTAAGTAAAAAGTTATCTACAGACTGGGCATAGTGGTCGCACTGGTCCTGTGGAAGGAACAAATAGATTCTGTGGAAGACTGGGTAAATATCAAGGGGGGGAATGGATTTGATGTAGGTGTGAAAGCCATGATGGAATAGAGCTAGAAGGATGTTACGAGAGATGTTGGTAAGAGAGAAGTACATGGCTTGATCAGGAGAAGGGCTAGCCCAGATTATCTGAGTGAGACGAGATGTTCCATGGAACGCCTTGATCAGGTCTTGTGTGGGGTAGTCATCATTGAACAAAGGGTCTTGTTCGATGATGAGGACCAAGGCGGGAGTATCCAGAACATCTGCATAGAGTTTGAGAACGGTGTACTCAGGAAGATAGGTGGGGTAAATGTTGTGAGTGCAAAGAGGGGAGATGCGTCCGGTAAGAGGGGAGGCAGCGATGGTAGAGGTTAGGAAGGACATGAAGAATGAGAGAGGGGTGGTTTGACTTGGTGTTGGTAAGGGATACTCATGGAGAGACTGTCGATTACCCATGCCAAGTTCAAAGGTGATGGAGCTGCTTATAAGTGGATAAGAGGCGGGAGGAATGGCGGAGATTGCTTTCAGGTTCCCAAGTGTTTTCAGAAGACGGGTATCCTTTCCATGCCATGAGGTATTTATGGTTATTGGTGGGGCCTTTGTGCACTAAGATAGCCGCAACTTTTTATTCTTCTTCTTGATTGATGAGATCAGGTGGTGAAGTAGGGAAGCTAGGGCCGAAAGCGGCAGTAGTGTGATAGGGTGATAAGAGTGAGGCATGGAAGATGTTGTGGATTCTCCAGGAACGGGGGAGGCGGAGTTGGTAAGATAAGGGTGATAAGACCTGGACAATTTCAAATGGTCCCAGCTGTTTGGGGGATAGTTTCCTGGAAGGGTATTGTAGTCAGAGATTAGTAGTTTTGAGCCAAACCTTATCTCCAACTTTCCATGGGTTGAACCTTTTCCAGGAGCGGGATATCATTAATTTCTGGGCAATTTCATGAGCGGCGAGGGCTTCTTTTCGGGAGGAGTCCAGAGTGGAAAGTCGTTCTTCAAAAGTGGGGATAAAGGTTTTTCCGAGAGGAGGGAAGGACTGAGGTTCATAGCTGTAGAGTAGAGAGAATGGAGATTTCTTAGTGGAGGAATGTGGGGTGGAGTTGTGATGGAATTCGGCTGCCAGGAGTAGGGAGGACCAGGAATTGAAATTATTGGCACAGAAGATTCTTAAGAATATCTCTAGTTCTTGATTTGTTTGCTCAGTTTGGCCATCAGTTTGAGGGTGGTAAGTGGAGGATAGATGGACATCATATTTGAGTAGTTGGGTGAGTTCGAGAGTGAAGGCAGAGGCAAACTGGGGTCCTCTGTTGGAGATGACAGAGTCATAGAGACCGAATCTTTTGAAGACATTTTCATAGAATAGAAGGGCTACTCCGGCAGCGTCGATGGTTTTGGAACAAGGAATGAGAGTCACCCCCTTACTAAGGCCATGGTTGACCACGACCATGATTGAGTCATGGCCATTGGAGGGAGGGAGATCAGTGATAAGGTCTACAGAAAGCTGTCGGAAGAGGAGGGGGGAGGAGGAAGTGATTGGAGATAAAGGTGGTCGCATGGGGTGGGTATTGGGTTTGGCCTGTTGGCATGTAGGGCAGCTGCAGATGAAGTGGCACACAAAGGTGGAAAGTCCTGGCCACCAGAAGTCATGCTCGAGGAGGGCCTGGGTGCAGAAGGTGCCCATGTGGCCGGAGAGGGGTGATGAGTGGAGGGAATGAAGGAGCGAGGATCGTGTAGTGGGTGGTACATACATGCAATTTTGATAGAAGAGATGGCCATTGTCGAATGACCAGTTGGATAGGGAGGAGCGAGGAAATAGGAGTGAGCCGGCGGAAAGTGCAGCGAGAGTGTTGAGGACGAGGGGGTCGTTGGTGGAGGAAGATTTGATGTGGTTGGCTAAGGAAAGGTCTAAGGCGTTGATGACAACTGGGTTGGGGAGGATGGAGGAATCGAGGTTAT
>JBBPLO010000169.1:17205-28785 GCA_038089835.1 Retiboletus flavoniger
GGAAAGTGCAGCGAGAGTGTTGAGGACGAGGGGGTCGTTGGTGGAGGAAGATTTGATGTGGTTGGCTAAGGAAAGGTCTAAGGCGTTGATGACAACTGGGTTGGGGAGGATGGAGGAATCGAGGTTATCGGAGGTGGTGTCGATGGAATCGCGATGGGAAAGGGCATCAGCAGGGGCCATCTTGGAACCAGGAGTGACTTTCCAAAGGATGTCAAAGTCCTGGAGAAAGAGTGCCCAATGTGCTTGTCGGTGGGATAGTTTTTGAGGGTTGCGGATGTAAGAAAGATTCTTATGATCGGTGATGATTGTAACAGGGAGGGAAGAGCCTTGGAGATACGGATGCCATTCTGTTAGGGTGAGAATGACTGTGAGAAGTTCTCGGTCATAGATATCATAGTTGTGTTCCGCTAGGGTGAAAGTTTTGGAGAAATAGGTGATGGGTCAGAGGTCGCCATTGATATCATGTTGCATAAGGACTGCGCTGGTGGCGAGGAGGGAAGTGTCAGTCATGACAGAGAAGGGTTTGGTGAGGTCAGGGAGGGAGAGAACTGGAGCCTGATGGAAGGAGGAGATGAGGGTAGAAAAAGCACATTGTTGGAGGGGTGACCAGAGCCACAGTTGATCCTTTTGAGTTAACAGGGTGAGTGGAGCAATGATGTTAGAGAAGTTAGGGATGAATTTGTGATAGAAGTTAGCGAAACTGATGAAGGATCAGACACCTTTGATGGAAGTGGGGGGTTTCCAGTCATGAATAGTGATGAGTTTGAGGGGATCCATGTGGAGCTCCCCACAACCGATTATGAGTCCAAGGTATTCCATGATTGGTGTGTCGAAGGAGCATTTTGTGATTTTCAGGGATAAGTTGTTTTCTTGTAGTTGTTGAAGGACTCGACGAGTTCGTTCATGATGAAGGGCGAGGGTGCCTTTCATGTGGAGACCTAGATCGTCCATATAGATTTTAAGCCAGCATTCAGTGATCATGTCTGTGAAGATATGATTCATGAAGGCTTGGAAGATAGAAGGTGTGTTGGAGAAACCAAAAAACATGCAGGTGGGTTCGAATAGTCCTAAAGGGGTGATGAAGGCAGCTTTCCATTGGTCGGTTTTGTGGAGGCGGATGTTGTTGTAACCCCAACAAATATCCAGTTTGGTGAAGTAATTGGCGTCCTTCATTTCATTGACTAGGTCGGATATGAGAGGTAGGGGTAGGCGTTGCAGACCATATGACTATTGAGGTATCGATAGTCCTGACATGGGCAAAGAGATCTGTTCTTTTTGGGGACGAAGAAGAATGGGGAGGCCTGAGGGGATTTTGACAGGACAATACAACCAGTTTTGAGATGTTCATCAATGAAAGACTGAAGGGCGACCTTTTTGGTGGGGTTCAAGGAATAGATCTTGGCGATTTTTGGGTGGAAGGTATCTTTGAGATCTATGGTGTGATCGAATGGGTGGTGGGGGGAAGTTGGTTGTGGGTGGATTCGGTGAAGATGTCGGCAAAATCGGAACAGAATTTTGGGATGGGGACGTTGTTCCTTTCGGAGGCGATGGCAAGTTCAGTGGAGATGGTGGTTTTATTTACCAACTCTTTGAGAAAGCCATTCAGGGGAGGATCCTCACGAAGAGACCTCTCAACCCTCTCAGGTGATTTGGAAGGGAAGGTGAGTGTTCGAGTTTGCCAATTGATGATGGGATTCCATGTGGTTAACCAGGGGGTGCTGAGGATGATTTGAGGTTGTTTCTGTCAGAGGACGAAGAGTTTCATGAGGAAGGATAAGGATCTGCAAGTAAGGAGTGTTTTTGTGACCCAGTTGATTCGACCAGAGCAGTTTTCCGATCCATCCGCATTAAATGCGAGGATGGGAGAGCGGAGTCATTGGAGTAGCAATTGTCCCCTGGGGAGGAGTCGAGGGTCAATGAAGTTTCCGGTTGCTCCAGAATCGATTAGGGCGGTGGTGTCGACAGTTTGTTGCACAGTGACTTTGAGACATAGAGTTCTATTGTTTGGCAAAGCTACTAGTACATTGGGAGGAGAAGCAGACGTCGAAGCTACTTCTCTTTTCAAAAATCCTTTACTTCTTGGATTTTAGCGACCGTTACTCTGTTGACTGCTTCTCCTGGGTTTTCCTTGGGGTCTTCTTTGTAACACATTTTGAGGACTGAGAGGATTTCTTTCTCATCCTTCCCTCCAGTGCAAAGGGAGTTGACATAGAGTTCCAATGGGGAGTTTGGCTTGGGAGGCGGGACGGGAGGGCGAGTGGTGATGGCAGGAGCAGTGGTGGTGGTGGTGCAGACATGGAAAGTTCGAGGAGTGATGGTGGTGGGGTTGGTGGTCTTTCAACAGTTTTGGGCATCGTGATCTACTGTCTGACAGCAGAAACACCTTCCTTCCTTGATGCATTTAGCTCATTCGATGGGTGTGAGCTTAGTTAGGGTGGTGGTTGCATTGACATCCATAGCATTGGGGTCTTGTGGAGTTCGCTGGTTGAAAGAGAAGGAGGTGGGGTTGGTGCTGGTTCAGAGCGCTTGGATCCTCATTTTTTGGGCGTGGAAGGCTTTTGCTTTGGTTACCCAATCTACGATAGTGGTGGGGACTGTCCCCATGGACAAGATCATGGTGGTAATTTGGTGGTCGAGTCTGAGAGCAAAGTGATCGATGAGGGTGGTTTCATCCGTGATTCCAGATTTTCCTGCAAGATTCTGGAAATCGGTGATGAACTGTTGGAATCCATCACCAGTATGGGAGATTTTCTGATGGAGTTTGGTGAGTTCAATGTGGGCGGAAGCTTGAATATCGAAGGGTAAGAATGTGGTTTCAAAATCTTTGATGAAGTCATTGAAGGTTTTGCCAGTGGTGATAGTTAGGTCAGCCATCTTGTCATACCAGGCTTCTGTGAAGGAGACTCCTCGTCCTGTGGGCATCTTGTTTAGGGCGGTCATGATCCGCTCAGGATCTCCAGGGTATAGAGCTTGGTTGATCTGAAAATAGGCCTTCATGGCTTTCATCCATCGAGAGGCATTGGAAGGGAGGCCAGTGAAGTCTGCTGGGAGGGTGGCTTTAAGCTCAGAGGGCATGGTGGGTGAGGATGACCTGGACCAGTTGATTGGGCTAGAGGCTCAGGATGGGGTTAGGCTGGGCTGACAAGGGGGTGGGCTGGGCTAATGTGGGGGTGGGCTGGGCTGACGAGGGGTTTGGCTGGGTGGTATAGGCGATGGACGAGGAGGGGTTCTTCCTACGAGGGATGGGTCTAATGGGGTTCGGCTAGGGCCAGCAAGTCTTCAAGGGGCTCAGTATCTGGTGAGGTCCGGAAGATCAGAGTCTTCTTCCTCGGGTACTTGGTAAGATGTGGTGAAAGGTTTATAGGTCCGACACCTAGGTAGGTGGGACCAGGGAGATACTTGATCTTTTGTTATGCGAAGCATACCAATGGAGGTCTCAAGAGGATCGTTCGGTTTGAGGTGATACTCACGAAGAGACTGACTTCTCAAACGGAAGATTGGATAGACTTGGGATTTAGAGACTAAGGATGTCTAAGGATGATGCAAGATATACGCTTATATTGTGCAGATCAAGTATGAGATATAAGGATCATAGCTAAGGGTTTTTATAGGAACCAGACCAGTGCACAGACCAAGGAATGTAAAAGAACAAAGGAGAAGAATCGTGACTAACCAAGAGAAACAGATGGAAGGTCAAGGAACACTAGCTGATGTAAGAGAATCAGCGTGGAGAAGTTAGTCCGTAGAGATACTCATAGTGTAGCCAAGATTAGCTACATGGAGACGAGCGATGGAAATAGCTGAGGAACTAACTATTATGAGATATGTGTGGGAGAGGCGTCTGGTAGGTTGGCATCTCCAGTTGGTCCAAGGGGAAAAGGAAGCAACTAGCAGAATACAATGAAAAGGAAGAAAAACAGTAACAACATCAAAAGGATGAGGTAAGTGGGATTCGTAAGGAATCCGAGATAAGGAGTGGATCATCCAGAGATAAGGATGAGTCATGACAAGTCAGTTCTAATAATACAACAGTGCCGAGATAAGGTGGAATGGAATGGAACTGGGGAGGCGGTACACAAGGCGCAGATGGTGTACCTAAGTCCAAGATAAGGTGTGAGACATATGAGGACTTAGCAAAGTAAAACAAAGGAAAAAGATAAAAAAGAAACAAAGGGCGATCCACCATGGATTGTAACATTACCCCTGTGCTAGGGGTAAGACCCTGATGAACCTACTTATAGGTCGATATATCCGGTGCTTGGAGAACCCATTATGTTAGCATAAGCCACGTCATCGAAGATGTCATCAACATCGTCATCTCTGTAATCATGGGTTTTGGTTGGAGATTGGTGACGACATGGTGGTGGTACAGGACATGAGGTCAGAGATGGGCAAGTCCAGCGATTGTGGCTTGGGAGGATCTGGACGATGGCAGGAAAAACATCAGGGGAGGAGAAGGGCATCAGAGTGGGCAGGAGTATTGGGAATGTCCCAGGGCAAAGTGAAGACAGAGTGGGCATTGATAGACCTGGCAATCAGCCTGAAAGTGGCTGAGGCAATGACAATGGAAGCATGCCTCATGATAGTGGGGGTGAGAGGGGCGAAGGGGAGTGAATCCTTCATTGCCAGTCCAGAAGGCTTCCACTCGGGCTAAGAAGTCTACTTCAGCAGGGTCAAGCGGAGATGATGAAGCGGATGGAGTAGAGGTGGCTTGCTAAGCCTATTACTGGGAGTGCTCCCTGAGATACCTATCAAGGTCCTGGAAGAATTTGAGGGCTCCGAGCTGGTAGGCAAGGAGCAGGGTGACTGTGCGCATGTTGTGATAGATGGATGAGAGAACAGTATGGAGGAAGGCATGTTGGGTGTCAGTGGGGTTGGAAGGTATAAGGTCCAATCATGTGATCTGTAGGTATAATTTGAAGACAAGCTCCAGAGGGGAGGTGTCCTGGATGAAGGACTGCATCAGGATAAGGAGGTGGGAGTCCATCAAGGCAGATACAAGTTCCTAGAGGTCGTCTCTAGAGGGGTAGTCCTTGTGCAGATGATGTGCATTGATTGGTACATTAACGCTAAGGATAGGCATCGGGACAATGGTGGTGAGCGAGACAGGGGGGAGTTCAGGAGATTGATTGCCCCAGCATGGGGGATCAGCAGGAGCAGAGGATCCCCATCTGGGGGAGGCAGCATGGGAGGTAGGTGAAAGCAGGTCATACATGGTGGAGGCATGCAAAGCTATCATAGGAAAATCTATGGGTAGGTCATTGGGAAGGATGACATTGTTTCTATCAGCTAGAGGAGAGAAGAGAGGAGGGGAAGAGCAGAGGGATGATATGGTAGTAATAGAGGACATGACGGTTTGTTGTTTTCTTTCTTTTTGTTTCTTTAGTGACATTTTTGGTGGGAAGGTATTCTATGGAGGAGAGGGAGGAAAATGAAGTGGGGTTAAGAGGAGAAGGTGTGGGAATGGGCCTTTTTATATGCAGAGAGGATGGTCCGTGCATGTTTGAGATCTTTTTCGGGAAGCCAGGAGTCATCATCAGCAGAATAACCCTTCCACCTGACCAGATAGTGGTGCTTATCCAAAGCACCTCAATGACGTATGATCTTCTCGACTTCGTACTCTGCCTGTCCGCCAATGAGCTCTGGGGGGTTCCTTTTGAAATGCAGACTGTAAATGGAGTTTTCATGATAGGGCAATAAGAGGGAAGCATGGAACAGGGGTGGAGTTTCCATGTTTTCGGAAGGACTAGACAATAAGAGACAGGGGACAAAAGGTCAGAGATAACAAAAGGTCCTTCCCATTTAGGGGAGAACTTGGGATTGGCTAGTTCCTGGCAGAGGTTGTGGGCCTCCAGCCATACCTTATCTTCCTTCTTAAAAGGGATAAATGGCCATCAGTTTTGGCTAGCCATAACTTGGCGAGCTAGTTTGTGGGAGGCAAGGGTCTTGTTTTGGGTGGAAGTGAGCTCATTGAGCTGCGTTTCCATGGCAGGTATGTTGGTCGAGGGGACTAGAGTGGGTAGGGGGTTAGGTTCATAACCCATAAGGAGGAAGAACAGGGATTTGTTAGTGATTGAATGAGGTCAGTGGTTATGAGTGAATTCTGCTAGAGGGATCTTACTGGTCCACAAGGTGGGGTCCCCTTCGCAGAAGATCCAGAGGTAGGTTTCTATCTCCTGGTTGACTTGTTTGGTTTCTCTGTCGGTCTGAGGGTGGAAGGCAGTCGAGAGGGCAAGTTTGTAGTTGAGGATTCTTTCCAGCTCCTTGGTGAAGGTGGAGGCAAACTGTGGTCCATGGTCAGAGATGATTTTGTTGGGGAGTCCATATCTGGAGTAAATCTTGTGGGTGAAAAGAGTGGTGATGCTGTCAGCGGTGACAGTTTTCTTGGTGGGGCAAAGAATCACCCCCTTTATAAGGCTGTGGTCAACCACAACCAGGAGGCTATTGAAGCCATCGGAGATGGGGAGATCCATGATCAGGTCACATGACAGTTGCTGGAAGGGGCATGTGCAGGAGGAGCGGATAGGAATGAGGGGTGGAGTAGTCAGGTGTGTGTTGGTCTTGTTCTGCTGGCAAACAGCACAGCCAGAGATGTAGTTTCAAACATGGGCAGCAAGGCCAGGCCACCAGCACTCAGCAGAGACAAGTTGTCAGGTTTTAAGATAGCCGGGATGACTGGCAGTAGGGTGGTCATGATGTCTGGCAAGAATCGCCTGGTGGGAGTTTAGGGGAACATAGAGGTAACCGTTGAAGGTGAGAGATCCATTGACAGACTGCCAAGGGAAGAAGTGAGAGCAGAAGGAGGGTGGTAAGGGAGCAGAGAGAGATTGGATGGCCTGAAGGGCTGTGGGGTTGACTTTACACTCTTTGGTAATTTGGTTAGCAAGGAGGGTGTTGATGGATTGGACAAAGATGGAGTCGGGGAGGATGGTGGTGGCAGTGTTGTCAACATCTTTTGAGTTGTGGTCAGGTCGGCAGGAGAGGGTGTCAGGGGCAGCAAGTTTGGTGGCAGGGGTATAGGAGAATTTGAGGTCATAGTTGGCAAAGTCAAGGAGCCAATGGGCCTGACGCTGGTTGAGGTCTTGGGATTTTCAGAAGTAGGTGAGGTTTTTATGGTCGGTGAAGATCTTGGCGGGGAAGAAGCTCTGCGAAGGTAATATTTCCAGGCAGAGAGAGCCCTTATGATGGCGAGGAGTTCCTGGTCATGGATGTTATAGTTTTGTTCAGCAGGGTTGAATGACTGAGAGATATAAGAGCAGGGTTTCCACTCTCCGTTGGGGTTGAGCTGTTGGAGGACGGCACCTGAGGCAAATTTGGAGGCATTGGTGACAATGGCGAATTGGGTGCCAGTGTTGGGGAGTTGGAGGACAGGTTGGGAGAGGAAGGTGCCCTTGAGGGCCTCAAAGGTGGACTGGCAGTTGGAAGTCCACTGCCATGGTTGGTTCTTTTTTGTGAGGTCAATGAGAGGTCAGGCGATGGTAGAGTATCCCAGGATGAACTGCCTGTAGAAGTTAGCGAATCTGAGGAAGGAGGGAACTTGTTTTACAGTGGTCGGAACAGGCCATTTGGAGATCTCTTCAAATTTTATGGGATCCATGGTGATGTGGCCAGGTTTGACAATGAGGCTGAGATATTCAACCTTGTCAATGGCAAATTTATATTTCTCCAGCTTGAGATGGAGGTCGAGTTCTGTCATCCGTTGGAGGATACAGCAGGTTCTGTCGGTGTGAGTGGCATCATCAGATGAAAAGATGAGAAGGTTGTCCATGTAGATGATGAGCCATCCTTTGGCAATCAAGTCCCCAAAGGAGTCATTTATGAAACATTGAAAGATTGCAGGAGAGTTGGTGAGTCCGAAGTATATCATGTTGTAGAGATCCATAGGTCTCTACAGTAATAAACCATGATTTCAACAAGTTTCACCATCACCGCATCATCATCTCTGTTGTTCATTCCAACTGCCACTCAGTCCAGAGCTGGTCCCATCCACCTCTGGTCTTATCTGTCAATGTCTGGTAGTCCAAGTAAGTCCACCCAGTCATATACAAGACCAGTCCTTTGTTATTTCATCACCCTTCCTTTACTGGTCTTCTGAAGACCTTTCTATATGACTATACATACCATTTATATCACTCCACACTTAGTCACATTTGTATTAGTTCACCTGGACTCATCCAGACTATAAGTACCATATACTTAGGATTTTACAATTCAGTTTCCTTCACATTGGATTCTCACCACACTGCCATATCTGTCCAAATCGTCTCTGGCCTGTCGCCAATATCATCCATCATGTCCCCAACACTTCCTGCTTGTCACCTTCTCTACTCTGGACTTCCGGACTTCTTCCAAACTTCTTCTGGACTGTTCTCCCTTGGGCAGTACCCACTTGGGCAGGTTGCTCTGCACTTCTCTTTGTAGTTGGACCCCTTTGGGATGATATTTGTCTCCTTCAACCCACCTGCAGGCTCAGGACTACTCTCTGCTAGTCCTTCAAGTCAACATTACTGTTTTACAACATTGGGGTGGAAGAGGCCTCAATGAGTGACAAAGGCAGCCTTCCATTGGTCCTCTGGGGCTATCTGTGTTATGCAAAGCATACCAATAGAGGTCTCAAGGAAATCGTTCGGTTTGAGGCAATATTCATGAAGAGACCAACTTCTCAAATGAAGATTGGAAAGGACTTAGGATAATAAGACTAAGGATGACTAGGGTTGATGCAAGATGTATGCTTGTATTGCACAGATCAAGTATGAAGTACAAAGAGCGGAACTACTGGACTTTATACGACTGGACCAACACATGGACCATGGAAAGAGAAAGAACAATATTGAAGGTAAATGACTAAGCGATAAGGAAACCAATGGAAGGTCAGGGAACACTAGCTGATATAAGAGAATCAGCAAGGAGGTATTAGTCCAATGAAATAGTCATGGAGTAGCTGTGATTAGCTACAAGGAGACGAGAAATAGTGATGGCAGAGGAACTAACTATGATGAGATATGTGTTAGACAAATGTCTAGATGGTTGAAATCTCCAGTTAGTTCAAGGAGAGAAGGAAGTAACTAGAAGGATACGATAATAAGGGAGAAAAATGGTAACATTACCCCCCTTGTACAATCAAGCTCCAGGCTCGATCACCAATCCCTGTTGACCCCAAGGGTCAGGTAGAGGATGAAGAGGATGGACTGTAGATCGCCATCTGCTGAGAAGGGGAAGCATGTTCAAATGTACAGTTGCTGATAATGTGCCCAGGTTGAGAGCAAGTTCCACACACCCAAGCAGGGCAGAATTGATCGCTATGTCCCCAGTGATTGCAGTAGTCGCAGAACATAGTAAGACATTCACGGGTGAGATGGCCCAGTTGGATGGTGCAACAGTTGGGGCAGCGGTAGGTGGGACAGTCCTGTTGATAATGACCCAAGCCAGAACAGTGAAAGCACTGTGTGGTGTTAGATGCTAAAGGTAGATGGAGTAGGTTGTGGTGAGGGAGGACACAGGTGGGGGAAGATAGGACATTGCCAGAGGGTGTGGAGAAAATAGCGGGGGTGAGGGGGGCGTTAGTGATGAGTTTGTCTGAGGTGGACTTCAAGTTAGAGTCATTGGAGACGACAGCAGTGGGGGTATCTGCAGGGGCAGGGGAGGAGAGACAAGATGAGAGTGAAGTATGATGAGGGGGAGGTACTGGGAGAATGACAGAACGAGGACGATTAAGTAAAAAGTTATCTACAGACTGAGTGTAATGGTTGCATTGGTCCTGTGGGAGAGACATGTAGATTCTACGAAAAGTTGGATAGATAGCAAGAGAGGGGATGGACTCAATGTAGGTGTGGAAGCCATGATGGAATAATGCTAAAAGAATGTTGCATGAAATGTTGGTGAGGGCGAAGTATGCTGCTTGGTCAGATGAAGGGCTAGCCCAAATCATCCAGGCTAGACGTGATGTCCCATGGGAAGCTTTGATAAGGTCCTGTGTGGGATAATCATCGTTGAACATGGGATCTTGTTCGATGATAAGGACCAGGGCGGGGGTGTCGAGGACATCGGCATATAGCTCTAAGACAGCATATTCGGGAAGGTAGGCTGGGTAGACGTTACGAGTGTGAAGGGGGGAAATGTGACCAGCGAGGGAGGAGCAAGCGATAGCGGAGGTCAAGAAAGACATGACAGGTGGAAGGAGATTGAGAGGTTTGTGCGGGTAAGAGATACTCACGGAGAGACCATCAATTACCAGCACAGACCTAAAGATTATGGAGTCGTTTATAAGTGGAGAGGAGATGGGGTGAATGTCAGAGATTAGATTCCGGTTCCCAGGTGTTTTCAGAAGATGGGTATCCTTTCCATGCCATAAGGTATTTATGCTGATGGGTAGGGCCTTTATGTGCTAAGATAGTGTTGACTTTGTATTCTTCTTCTTTATTGATAAGGTCAGGTGGTGGGAATGCAAAGCTGGGGCCGAAGGCAGTTGTTGTGTGATAGGGTGATAAGAGAGAAGCATGGAAGACGTCATGGATTCTCTAGGAATGAGGGAGGCAGAGTTGATATGATAAGGGAGATAAGACTTGGGTAATTTTGAATGGTCCAAGTTGTTTAGGGGAGAGCTTCTTAGAAGGATATTGTAATTGAAGGTTTGTGGTCTCAAGCCAGACCTTATCTCTGACTTTCCAGGGGTTGAACTTTCTCTGGGAGCAGGATATCATGAGTTTTCTGGCAATTTCATGGGTGGCTAGGGCTTCTTTTCAGGAGGAGTCTAGTGTGGAGAGTTGTTCTTCGAGACTGGGGATGAAGGTCTTTCTGAAAGGGGGGAATGATCAGGGTTTGTAACCATAGAGTAGGGAAAACAGGAATTTTTTAGTGGAGGAATGAGGGGCAGAGTTGTGATGGAACTTGGCTGCAGGAAGTAGGGAGGACCAGGAGTTGAAGTTATTGGTGCAGAAGATTCTCAGGAATATTTCTAACTCTTGGTTGGTTTGTTCTGTTTGGCCATCTGTTTGGAGGTGGTAGGCTGAGGATAGGTGAACGTCATATTTGAGTAAATGGGCAAGTTCAAGAGTGAAGGCAGAGGCGAATTGGGGGCCTCTGTCAAAGATAACAGAGTCATAGAGGCCAAATCTTTTGAAGACATTTTCATAGAAAAGTAGAGCTACTCCAGTGGCATTGATGGTTTTAGACCAAGGGATGAAAATTACCCCCTTACTAAGGCCATGGTTGACCACGACCATGATAGAGTCATAACTGTTGGAAAGAGAGAGATTGGTGATGAGGTCTATGGAGAGTTGGCGGAAGGGAAGGGAGGAGGAGGAAGTGATTGGAGAGAGAGGAGGTCATGTGGGGTGAGTATTAGACTTGGATTGTTGGCACGTAGGGCACCTGCAGATAAAGTGGCGGACGAAGGTGGAAAGCCCTGGCCACTAGAAGTCCTGTTCGAGGAGAGCTTGGGTGCAGAAGACACTCATATGTCCAGAGAGAGGTGATGAGTGGAGGGAATGAAGAAGTGAGGATCATGTGGCAGGTGGTACATACATGCGATTTCGGTAGAAGAGGTGGCCATTGCCAAATGACCAGTCAGAGAGGAAAGAA
>JBBPLO010000170.1:0-13120 GCA_038089835.1 Retiboletus flavoniger
CGTCCTCGGTGGGTTCCCTGGTTGAAGTGCGAGCAAGCTGCATGGCAGAATCGTAATAATGCAAGGATGTCAATCCTTCATCGTCCTTGGGCAAAAGAGGTAGAATGAATCGGAAATGATGTATCATCCGAGAGTGCGATTTCAAAGAAGGGAGGTTGGGTATCACGAGGTGTGCTCGGGCATCTGCGCGTCAGTCAGAAGGCCGATTCGCTCGGACAAGCATCGATACTGACCGATATCAGCAATGGTATCCAGCAGGCTACGTCGAAAGCGGGTGCCCCCATGTTCGGTGCCGGGTATGCCCCAACCGGGATGCATCGTCTCCCGCGGCTGACACTCATAAGAGATCAAGCAGGAACGCGCAAACTCTTGGGAAATATACTCGTGAACTGCCTGGATGGAACATGGAGCGATGAGATGCGGACTGGAGACATGGACCTGCCTTGGGAAGATCGTTTCTGTGGATGCCATTGTGTGTTTTCGATATCCGCTGTAGTCTCCTCCGGACGGTCATGCGACGCTTCGTGCACAACACGATGCTCAAAAGGAGCTGTCGCGACGCGTCGGGGATCAGCACCATCGGAGGAAAGCAGGGACACTGACCACCAGACAGTACGTCGTGCTTATGGCGACGGTGTCCCAGTTGTTCCTCCAGCCATGAGGCGCAGTCCGGACTGCTTGCTCGAGGAACGCAAAGCAAGAGATGGCGAGAAAGCACGCTACAATGAGGGTTATTAGCGCATAACAGGCCTTTGAGATCCAATGGAGCACTCTCGAATACGTGCGATACATGGCATGCTAGAGCAGCTGAGATGGTGTGAGTTTCCTTTCCGATCCAGCCTCATGTCTGAGCCGCCATATTATATTCTCGTCGCCCACTCGTTTCTAGATCAGCACAGTTCGTCCGGACAGAGTAATGTGCTCGTTCACGCCGACATAGAATATCGCTACGCCGACGATGCTCCTCTGTCGCTACTTCCCCGGTTTCCCGACGAACATGTGCTGGTGTTCAACTATGATCCCGCCAGTGCAGTGACACCGACCGTCAGCAGCACTTCCAGTCAGCTCGCTTTATCTGGCGTCAAAGTTTTACCCGCACCGGGGGCCCGCGTAGACGAGGATGCCAGCAGGAACGACAACATGTATATTCTAGAAGTGACATCCACTTGCGACAATCAGTACGCCAGCCAGTCTACTGTGTTTGGGTTCCTACTCAATCGCTCGATAATAGGGCTGGCGGTGGTGTAGAATCGTCCCAGGCTTACTTACAGAATCCTCGGGGTATTATCGCTCGATTCAAAGAAAGGTGTGTGGAGGGTTCACATTCATCTGTCCCGGCTGCTCATCGCTATACAGGAACGCTGAGCTTCGTCGCATACTTGACTACCCGGACACTCATGCAGGAGATCACATTTCCCAACCAAATTCTCCTGTCCCGTAGCGAGATAGAATTACGGACTTGGAAAGCAGCGTCTGCTCTAGCTGTGCAATCAATTACATGGGTATCCTATAGCAGAGCGTATTCTCGCTCGGCGTCCTGTGATACGTTACTCGACCTCATCGCCGTTTACTACCTCTTCCAGCCTTTCGTTGCTGTATCGTTGCTCCATTGGGAGATCTTCCGACTGTCCCAGATGCTTTGGACTCCTCTTCGGCAGCCAGTAGGGCCGACAGCCTAGCTTGATATGAGCATATTTCTTCGCTATCGAGGCGTAGACATACCCAGACTTGACATCCCCATTCTGTAAGGAATTTTGAATGTTTGCAATCTTTCCTTGCTGGCTCTTGAGTTCCTCGAGTGTTTGTGGGTCCAGGTTTTTCTAACTCAATACGTGAGCGAGGTGATTCGTTTGAGAACAGCAGCGTTACCATGATGTACGGCATCCCAAGCATCATCACTCCCGTCAATACCATGATCATCATCATTGGATTTTGAAACATGCCCAACAAGTTGAACGATTCGCGGGGCTGGAAGTAATTGTTCTTGTGTCGAGGCATCAAGACGATTGGGTATCGCAATGACATGGACGTGGCAGACATTAGCGGTGTTCCGAGCATGTGGGACCTGACCTGTGGTGAGCTAGTAGAGTCCAACGTATCTACGCGGAACTAAACCTCTGAGGATCAGCGGAGGGGAGGGAGAGAGGGCACCAGCTGGCGTACTTGGTCGAACACGTGGTCGTGTGATGTGACCGAGAGGACATACATCCCTGGGTCCACGTCTGGTCTTGAGCGACGAGAAGTCAGTCGCTACGTTGCAATGGTGTTCGGAGACGTGCATACATGGTGAAGTTTCCGTCCTGTGTTATGCGACCGACGTATTTGCCTGCATCAAGGACGACTTTGGCTGGACCGAGTGCACTATAATCTGAGCTCTCCCGAAGTCAGCAACGACGGTGGGATCAAAACCCGCGCTCACCAGGACACAAGTCATTCCACTGCACATGTCCAACGAGGTCAACGCAAAGACAGGTGCTGAGCAAAGTCAGCCAACCCTGACGCGCTCGAAACCCGACAATGCTCTGCTCACCTGAAGAGAATCGCTGATACACTCAACCACTTCAATAACTTCATGGTGATGACGCGGGTTTCGGGAAGAAGCTTGACAGGAAGCTTTTGTATAACAAAGCCAAACAACCACCTTACGACTCCAAGTACCGAGTATTTTCTTACTTGACCGAGTAAATCTTGCTGTCATGAGGCAAAGGAGAGCAAAGACGTACAGAAAACTTATGTCGCTGTACTCCCTATCATTCGGATTTCGGCAGCCTTACCAAGTCCTAGGTATGTCCACTCCACGCAAATCTAATCCGAGCTCATACACGCCTAGTTGACTCTGAAATGTGCAGATTGGCTGTAGCGGCCAAGACAGATTTGCAAGACCAACTGAGCACCGTCCTCCAAGGAAACGTCAAGCCCAGTACGAGACTTGCCCGTCGCCGCTGGTCCCGGATGCCCCTGACCAGCCTGTCGCTCCAGTGATCACGCAATGCTGCATTCACGAATTATATCTCCAGGGAAGGTCACAGCAGGCGGCTGTCGAGCTCGCGAAATCGTTTGAACGTAGAAAATGCAATCACAGGGAAGTCATACTCGGAGAAGAGTGCATCGCGAGCGTTATTGGAAAGCCTCTCTCGTCTTCGGTCGATGTTCGTCGTCTTTGACGGTTTTTCAGGTGACTCCAACAAGCATCGCTATGTTATTGCGACCCAGTCGCAAACGCTACGCGTCAGACTCCGGCTGATACCTGCGGTGCCGATCGTTCATATTAATCGTGCAGTAATGATTTTGGAACCCCCGAGCGATGTAACATTGGAAGTCAAACAACAGGCACGTCTATCGCTAAGACTTGGATATGCGTCTGCTAACTCTCGGGGTCTAGAATGAAGAGAAGGCGTTTCAACCCAGTGCTGCAGAGCTGGCTACCATCAAAGCTGACACCGCAGTTGAGCCTCCTCGCAGCAGAAAGGGTCCAAAGGGTCCAAACTCTCTGAGCATGAAGAAAAAAGCAGTACATCGTACAAGACAATCTGTTTCTGCCCCCCGTATCAGTGATAAGGTTGTAGGACAAAAGAGGAGGAGTGATGAGGTCGAAGAAGGTGCGGCAGCCCCTGCAGTGCGAAAGCGCAAGAGGCGTAGAAAGCATGGAAGTGCTTGCGAGGTTCTGAATGACACTGCCTCCTAACCTATTCGTCCCCAACATAATTTTTGTACTTGGATAGTTTGCTGGCAATCCATCAGAGCGTAAGACTCAGGCGTGCATCGCATCAAACAACGAATCCAAATTGCGACCGCATACTACACTAAACGATACAGAGACAATGATACACAGAATCGGCTAGTTCCACAATACTCAGCGTCCACCACGCAGACGAAGGACTGAAGCGGACGACGTCATCATCAAAACTTCGAGGATATTCAATCAAATGACTTACCAAGGTGCAACGTACTCTCCTTCTGAATGTTATAATCGGAGAGCGTACGTCCATCCTCAAGTTGCTTACCAGCAAAGATGAGACGTTGCTGGTCAGGGGGAATGCCTTCCTTGTCTTGAATCTTCGCCTTCACGTTGTCAATCGTGTCGGAAGATTCTACTTCTAACGTGATGGTCTTGCCCGTAAGGGTCTTGACAAAGATCTGCATACCACCACGCAGACGAAGCACCAGATGAAGCGTCGACTCTTTCTGGATATTGTAATCCGAGAGAGTGCGACCATCTTCGAGTTGCTTTCCAGCAAAGATAAGGCGCTGCTGATCGGGAGGAATTCCCTCCTTGTCCTGGATCTTCGCTTTCACGTTATCGATGGTATCAGATGACTCGACTTCCAGCGTAATAGTTTTGCCAGTGAGAGTCTTGACAAAGATCTGCATACCACCACGGAGACGAAGGACTTCACGGGAAATTAGAGGACAATTGAAACATGCAACTTGGTTGGCATACCTAGATGAAGGGTGGACTCCTTCTGGATGTTGTAGTCGGACAAAGTGCGACCATCCTCCAGCTGTTTCCCGGCGAAGATAAGACGTTGCTGGTCAGGAGGAATGCCTTCCTTGTCCTGAATCTTGGCCTTGACGTTATCAATGGTGTCCGAGGATTCTACCTCAAGCGTGATGGTTTTGCCCGTCAAGGTCTTGACAAAGATTTGCATGCCGCCACGGAGACGAAGCACTAGGTGGAGCGTAGACTCCTTCTGAATGTTGTAGTCAGAAAGGGTGCGACCATCCTCAAGCTGCTTTCCAGCAAAGATCAAGCGTTGCTGGTCGGGAGGGATACTGTGGAACATGAGGCGGGAGGTGTAAAGGCAGATGTCAAGGGACTTACCCCTCCTTGTCCTGGATCTTGGCCTTGACGTTGTCAATGGTGTCGGACGACTCCACCTCGAGGGTGATGGTTTTTCCAGTCAAAGTCTTGACAAAGATCTGCATTCTGCACAAGAATGAGCGATGTAGGGCAAGGATATGGAGCAAGGTCTCACGTAGAGGAGTGACGATTGTTGGGGTTGTATCAAAGGGTGCTGGTTGACACGGCCTACTTGAGGAGCCTTATATAATAGTGTCGGAGTTTGAATTAAGCTGACTCATGATCATGTTGTAGAATTGGCTAGGACATTCTGTGATGCTCGTCATACCACACAGCCTTAATCGTCAAATCCTTTTCCATTGACGCAGAGGCGATGAAACGGACTCCCAGCGTTTTTCAACTTTCAGCAGAGGTGGTTTAAAAAATCTCAATTGTTTTTTTGTGCTTAACAGTTTCACACAACGACTGCCTTGGGACATTTTTGCGATGCATCTACTCGTCATACCACAGCCTTATCGTCAAATCCTTTTCTATCGACGCAGAGGCGATGATGGTCTGCGCAGGGTGGGTCTATTCCGTAGCTGCATTAGCAATTGATCACATGTCACATGTCACGAAAATACCCACAGCCACAGCCAGCACCGCGTCTGACCACATGATATCAGAAAGTCCCCCAGAGTGAGATCGAACCCACGCACCTCTGTGCCCTTCGAGGGCTTGCACAATCTCTCGGCTCTGCAAATCCCAGATGTAGACCTTGGCATCCTCGCTACCGCTCACCACATAGTGGCCGTTGGTTGTCGTGAAAGACGTTAAGAGACAGTATGTGCGGTTCGTGTGCCCCGTGTATGTCTTTACACAGCGTGAATTCTGGTAGTTCCAGAGTCGAATGGTAGAATCCTGTGTAGCAGCCAGGATGAATTTTGAGTTTGGCGAGAACTTCACGTGAGAACTACATCGAAGATCAGGAATCGACGATCCGGCAATGGAATACACGGACCATATCGGATTATCATCGTCCACCAACGTCTTCAGGCATTGTCCCGACTCCGAGTCCCATATTCGGCTAAGGTGTCATCACGCTCTCTGCTCGCCTCATAGACAACCGGTGACACGTACATTAACCCATCCATGGCACATGACACTATGAGAGTGCCGTCGTGATTAAAGCCAACGGCTGTCACAGGATCGGAATGCGCAGGTAAGACCTTCAAGGACCTCCCTAGCACATAGTAAACATGCCGATCCACCCGCTTCCAACGGAGGAATACCGACCTCTTGCCACATCCCAGACACGTACCGTTTCATCGTACCCTCCGGAGACCAAAAGATTTGATCTCGGGTTAAAGTTCACACAAAATACAAAGTTGGTATGACCCTGGAACGTTTTAGCAAGAGCTCCCTGTCGCGTTAGGATAAACATCCGACCAAACTAGGACATTACAAGGCCTTACCTGTTCCATGTCCCAAAGAATAATCGATTTGTCGTCCGACGCAGATGCGATGAAACCTCCATCGGAAGACCATGCAACGTCGTTGACGCCCTCATGATGGCCTTCATATGTTTTATGGATTTCGCCAGTATATGCGTCCCAAATCTTGACTAGCTTGTCGGCGGCTTGCTTCGATAGAAAATACTGTCAGACAATTCAATTTAGACGAACGTGATAAACGCACCAGAAGACGCGAGCAAGCTTCCATCTGGACTAAACTTTAGGGAAGATATTGACATCGTATGTCCGCTTAGGATAAACTTGGCGTGATAATTTGGTCTCGGACGCGAGACCACTTGTTCTTTGGCCACGGCTGCTCCAGATGAGACCCCTGACGGAGAGTGTCCATTTTCTGGGAGATGATCCATGGACATGGCATCGGATTGCTTGCGCGACTCGATGCTACCTTTACATGTTGAATTGGCTGAGACTTGTGCCCAAGCTTCCTCGTCGACATCCATGATCTCTCTGAACAAAGATACGCAATGAGCAAGAATGTTGGGGGTGATCAGAGTACGGGATCCTTGCCCCAGATAGACTGACGCTTTGAACAGCGAAAGCTACCGCAGTCTTATGCTTCGTGAAATTGTTGACGGGAGATCTAGCGTGATGTGAGCTGTCTTGGGTCACACTACATCCGCGGCTAACTTTGACGTGAAAAACTCGAGGCAAAATGGCTTCAGCAACAGCAGAATGGCTAACACCATCCACACGGACAGAGCTCATCGAAAACCTTGTGTCAGGCGTCGGTACGTCATTTCATTCTAGTCTTTGGTATCCGAGAGACCCGGTCGATTTTAGATCGCTATAACCCATCCAATGTTGGGATTTTGGAGGACTACCTCTACCATCAAATCAGGAGCGAGGAGTACGATTGCCTCGCCAATCTTGCCATCCTGAAACTGTATGTTTAGTTTCATGGCACACGTCTTCGGGACTAACTGCTTATCAGGTACCAATTCAACCCTGACCTATATAACCCAGACGTGGTTGTCAACATCCTTCTCAAAGCCCTAACAGCTGAACCCTTCCCGGATTTTAACCTTTGCATAGCCCTCCTGGATGACAGACTGCCCAACGCCAGCACTGATGAACCCGACCCTCTCCCAACGCTTCTTCCAATGCTCACGAACCTTTATGATCTCCTCCATCAATGTCGCTTCCCAGCGTTCTGGACTTTTTACAAGTCTGAAGAACTCGAATCATTGAGAGAAAACTACACAGTCGAGTGTATAGGTTTTCAGGATGCTATTCGAGAAGTCGCTGCACGTGCCGTCAGGGCCACTTTCACGCGCATAGGTCTGGAGAGACTTGGGTCATATGTTGATCTGGCTGGGCCCGAGCTTGAAGCCTGGGTCTCAAAGCAGGGGTGGGCCATTGACGGGCAAGTTGTCTCGATCCCACCCAACCCGGATAACCAGATAGAATCGGTTGTTATCCGTGAAAATGTAAAGTTACCCCGTGAGTCGTTTTTCGTCTCTCTAAATGTATCCTCTTACCGGTCTTGTAGAGTTATCCAAGGTTATTGCGCACTCTGTGCAAGCAAAATAGTTTCATTGTACATCTGTGGTGTCTAGTGCAAAGTGGTACATAGCTCATCAAAATTGCATGCGATCGTACTGGTTAAGCTCTACGTCAGCGTGTCAATTCTATCGTGTCCATAACGTCTGCTTCTGAATACATCCATTCACCACCTTCGATTGCAATCACATTCGAACCATAGTCCTCACGTTGTCCAAAACGCGGAGAATGTGCCCCACGCCGCCATCAAGGTGGAAATGCCCAACAGAACTGCATCGTGCCATTGACATCGCCCGGTCATTGCAATTTTCGCGGAAATCGGACCAATGACGCAAATGACAAAGGCAGAGAAGGAGCCCAGGAACGCCATCAGGGAACTGAACTGTGGAACAAGAATTGAAACCAGTATCGACATGACGGGGACCACGATACGCTCAAGAGCCACGAGAAACTGCTTCGCTAAGCTCCGTCGGTTCTCTGGTGACAACGTTTTCCCGTCCTCCGCCGAGACTGGTGGAGAAGCAATTTCCAAGCCCAACATACTCTCCAAAATAATGTTCAACTGCATTTGAACGATCAACAAGTTGCACGACGGTAGTAATAAAGTAGTACATACCGGTCTGGTGCTCAAAGCAAACTTCGATCTAATGGCAAATACTCAGGAGACGAGAATTATAAGCCATGATGAACAACCTCTTACAAGGGAGTAATGACAAGTAGCCACATCACCAGTTGATTTAGTGTTGAATTATATCCAGGTGTGGCGAGCAAATCCTTGCTTATCTGCAATGCTTAAATGAGGCTGTGCATCATGAAACCAAGACAGTTAACCGCACCTCGTCGCTCACGGAATTACCAAACATAAGGTACCCTGCGTACCCGATAGTGGCATAAAGAAATGTTGCAGCCAACTTTGAAGCGATTCAACGGCACGTTTTCCCGCACGAGGTCTAGTTGACTTACAAATGCCCGGTTAGCCATATGATCAAATTGCGAGGGGTCTATCATGTCGCGAGCCAACGAGGGTATAACAACGTGGCCCGAGAACTAGCTAGAAATTTAACTCTGCAACTACGGTGCACAAGCACGAGCTACTCACCCCAGCCATGAATAAACCGAAAGCTACTCCAACCTCTCCAAGAGTCCCTGAAGAGATGGATGTGCGTGCTGGGCTCCAGAGACTACCCGGAGAATCTGATTTCGAAAAGCCGTCTATGAATATCACTGTAATGATGAGCAACGTCGAACTGATTCCCAGCAGTGATGTGAACGAAAGTATAGACAATGGCATGAAAACCGTTGGGGCTAAGCTGTGCGATTAGGATGTAACCATCAGAATCCCGGCTGAACAGGAAAAGCATCATTTACATGACAAGAGAACATATTTTGTAGGTGTTAGCGGAGTAAGCGGGCCACACTCCCTCCAAGGAATCGGCCGTTAGGGTGACAAGGACGACACTGGAAAAAAAAGGTCAGTCAAACTGATGTCGGAAAAGCCATACGTACATATACCTAAGAGAAAAAAGCTCGAGACAGAACAAGATGTTCGTCAGAAAGGATGACTTGGGACCAAACGCTTTTCGACCGATGTCGGCATATGAACGCAAGCGGGGGTCATCCAGAATCTCGTGTGCGAG
Source organism: Retiboletus flavoniger (assembly GCA_038089835.1). Lineage (NCBI taxonomy): Eukaryota > Fungi > Basidiomycota > Agaricomycetes > Boletales > Boletaceae > Retiboletus > Retiboletus flavoniger. The sequence goes on from JBBPLO010000170.1 coordinate 9,453, forward strand.
CAATTTTGCGCTGAATTCCAGGATTAAATCAATTCGTTCGTCAAAACCGAAAACAACTCACGTGTAACAGGTGATGAGGCCAAAAAAGATGATAAGGACCGTGCCCCACAACCATCCAGCATAGGCGAATGCAAGCGGCTCAGAGAGCATGCCTATCCCCAACAGCACTGCGATGCAGTTAAAGAGCTGGGGGCCAGCATTAAATATCTTTTGAATGGGTGGTTTTACACCGGGCTCACCGTTTGACCGTACGTACTCTTGCCTTTGTAATGATACTTAGCAACCGTGGTAGACGGAACAGAAGTCGAATCCTGCGGCACAGTATGGGGATGATCTGGGTGTCTGAAAGAGTCGTAATGTACTGGACCGCCAGAAGGGTTAGACGAGAACACCGCGAATGAAGCAGCTTTCCTCAGCAAAGGGGTAGTTTCGCGACCCCTGTAAGCTGCAATGGGTTGGCGAGGACTGGGACATCCTCTCGTGTTGGTCCTCTGGAGAGCCGCCTCGGAAACGTTGAGTGACACAAAGTTATGTTCCGGATCTCCCATGCGCCGAAGACGTCTTTCTGCACACGAACCGTCAACAAAGTCTGAGGGATCCACTGGCTCCGATAGGGGACTTTCATCGTCGGATGAGTCATTGGCTGAATCCGATGCCTTCACATTCGAGCTAGGATAGTACTGCGACCGATAATCTGCAAAGCACATAGGATGCAAACGACTGTGATCTTGTAGCGACAAGCATACTTACAGGAAGTAAATGCATCCCTAACGCTGTTGATGCTAGTGACAGAGCCATAGGTGAAAGAGTTTGGAACGGAGGACATTCTCGGCAGCGCAGAGCAGTCTGTTCTCGACTGATAGAGGGGACCAGTAAGCGGGCGTCGGCCTCATCCCCGAATATATAGTATCGAGCAAGCTCCGAATAACGAAATAAAAAAGAAAAAAATTGACCGTTTCGAGATCCATAAAAGGAATGAAGCTCCAGAAGGTTGAATGTTCGCGAAGTGCAGCCAATCGGAAACGGCAACTCATGTTCCGCCCGTCGTTACACAATCAAGGTTATCCATTGTCGAATAAATACAGTAGTTACGTTTGCTGATCTATACTGTATATGAATGGAGGCAGTCAACAGCCGAACAATCCACAAGTATATGACGAATTGCTTGCCCCTTACAACTGATCAAGATGAGTTTACCGCTCGACGATTCGACCACATCATATACGACTCCCTCAAGATATCGTGCCCGATGGTAGTCTTTACTCTTGTCGAACGGCGGGCTTCCGGCAGTTTGGCACTCACGTTCAGGTCCTATAGCGAGGTTGATCAGCTGGCTCGTCTAACCATTAGCGAGATAACGAACCGAGAGACGTTTACGCATCCCCGGTGCAATGTGATTCCACCATTTCGTGAACGCATTCTTGAGCGCTAGTTCCCGTACTCCTTTCGGATTGAGCCACGCTACAAACTCATCCACCTTATGGCCTGTGGTCAGTTACACTGTAATCGCGTGATAAGACTTTCCCACCTCCTCGGGCTCCGTGTATACTGCCCACTCTCCAGGAGCTAAGAGGCCCTCCTCTTCTTCCTCTTGTCTTCTGGCATCAACATCGTTTTCCTCTCTTCTCGACATCAACTCCAGCTCCATTTCTGTGGGTCCCTGAAGAAATATACGACCAGTACCGTACTGGACGACACCTCCGCTCCCCAACAGAGACATGGAGCCCATACCGTCGAACCACCAGACTCGATTGTGGAATCGATCTTTGCCCAGTGGCTTAACTCTGATGGCTCCAAGTTGCTTTCGGAACTCTCGCTCGATGCTCTCGAGTCGGCGTTCAAGTTTGTTAACTTCTTCGTCAAGACGGCGGTGTTCTGCTTGTGCTTGCTTCTCTGCGGCAACCTTCGCGCGAGCAATTTCCCTTTGCTTCGCGTGAGCCTGAGCATGGGCTTTCTGGCGCAGGTCTCTTTGGCGTGACGTAATTTTCTGACGACCACTGGTCGCTGAAGTGGTCTCCGAACCTTCCTCTGATGGTGCATCCGATAGATCGCTGGAGTCATGCGTAGCAACATCTTCCTCCGTACCGACAGGAGTCGGTTCCTTCTTTGGCCCCGCGTCACCCGCAAGACCGTTCATCTCCTCGGTACTGTGGATGAACATCACTTTTTTGCGCATTAGTTCCTCTTCGTCGTACTTACTATTGCTTTTTCAATCGGTTGATTTCAATTTTTTCTTTCCGTAACGCAGTCAAATACTCCTCGCATGCGTCCATGTGGGTATGAATTGCCTTGCTCGACACAGAGAGATTGCATAGAAAGGCCAAAATAGCAATGCGATCGGGAGGTGGAAGGGCATGATAGCGTTCTCCGGGTGATGACAGTATCAGATAAGAGGCAGGAGTGGAGACCCGTGAGCTGGACGAACAGGACGGTGATCCCAAATTCGACTCAGATGTGAAGAGTAGCCTTGTCAGTACTTCTCGTAGGCGGGGGAAATTTTCCAATGTGGCGTGCTGAAGAAGTCCTTCAGCGACCAACAGTATGAGACGTTGCAGCACCTACATCTTTCAGGCATCCAACCAGGGCATCTTCCCAGCCAGCTCTAGAATCTTGAGTGCGAAGTGGAACACGTTCCCAATTGTTCCCTACATCGGCCATTGCAGCCGCCAGTTGGTCAATCGTGATGCCTAAAATCTTGTGCTCTTCCTCAAGACTGTCCTTCACACGCAATAAGGAAAGTACGGCACTATGGCGATTAAATGGCACGGTGCGCAAATTATAAATGAGGGTAGCGTGTATTTCGCAGAGCAGAGGGCATGGAGGTTCTATAACGGAATGCCGAAGCGAGTGTTCAAAATCGTCCATTGTAAAAGGAGATATGTGCAATGGCTGGCTGCGATACAACGTCAAGACGAACGTTTTGCTGGAGCCTAACATCAACTTACCCATACACAACCAAGAAATTCCAGGCCATGAGAAAAGACTCGAAAGTGGCCTGATCTTCGCCGAATGGCAAGTGCGCTCGACTAGGAATCGGTTTCTTGACCTTGATGCCAGCTTTCTTCTCCTTCTCCGAGATACGGACATCGAGATCCTCAGTGGGGTAACGTATGGGTTTCTTTTTCTTCCTTTCCGTCGCAAGTCGCTCGGCCTCCTCTTTCGCTTTCTGCTGCCTTTCTGACTTTTCACGCGCTTCCCGTTCTCGCTTTTCTGCAGCAGTGGCAAGAACTTTCACTACGGCCGACTCAGAATGCACAACGAGAAGTATGGGATCAACTTACCCCTCTCTTCTTGAGCTGCCGTCAACTTTTTTTGTTTCTTCGTTGGAGGCCCTTCCTTATCTTCCCAGATCTTCTTCCGCTTGTCAATCTCACCTTTTTTAATGTTCTCAACGCCTCTCCGAGTTTCCTCTGGCATAATAGAATCCACGCCATAGTGCTTGGCAATCGCCTCTTTTACAGTCCAAGGAGAAGCCACGGCTGGATCGCGGTCAACACAATCGCGGATGAACCTCCGGAGAATAGACTTTGAGAAAGCCAGACGGTCACGACTGACAGAAAAAAACGATAGTCAGACCATGTACTTCCAATATCATGATATCGGCATGCCTCATCATGTTACAGCGAACGTCAACCAATCTTCCACTCCATAGTCCCTTATCCTTTTGA
>JBBPLO010000170.1:13216-25209 GCA_038089835.1 Retiboletus flavoniger
TGACCTGCGCTTCTTTAGCGGGTATCTTGAGGTCACCTCCGATCTTGTGTATTTGTACGTCGTTTGCGGTATCCACCGCGGGTGCCTGAATCGGAGAAGTGGATGAAGAAGCTTGGTTGAGCGGCAAAGCCGCTGCGACTTCGGGTAATGGCTTTGGTGGATAGACCCGGAGCACTTTGGCGTAGAACCTGGAGGATATGAGACTGCGGGATGTGAATCAAAGTATGAACTTACTTATCCCCTTGTACATCGACGAAAACCTCTGATGAGATAAAGGGAGGCGATTAGCACTGATGAGACTGTACAAGAAGAAGTCGTACTTTCATCTGCGAAGTATCGGTCCTTGAACCGTTCAAAAACAGCCTCCACTAAATGGTCCAAACGGCCTACGACCTCTACGTTCGTATCCGAAATATGTCAGTTGCAATGGCAGGGAGGCGGGCAAAAGGGCTCGTACGCCATTGAACCGCCTTGAGAACAGCAGCTTTCAGTGGTTCAGGGAACCTGGAATGCATTGTCCGAGCCTCTTGCTGTTCACTCTCGAGCGCCTGGAAGTAGTCAAGGCCGCTCTTGCCTGTGACCTCGCACTGGAACTGTTTTAGTTTGTAGAAGGACATTCGCGCTGCATACGCCCTGGAGACCGGAAGGAGAGTCAGTCAGGGAATGGACGAGGGGAGTAGTGAGCTGTACGGACTCATAGGTTTCGAATATCTCACCGGTTTGATGGAGATAGTAAACCTCCTTGTCGGGGTTCAACTGTGCGGCTTGGAGGAGGGCTTGGGAGGGTTCTGTGAGCACTACGCGTTTGCGCCTGCATGTTGGCATTGTAGGAAGAGAGGCGAAAAAAAAGGAAGTGGGAGAATGCGGGAAAGAGAGGGAATGGCCGCGAGTGGCTATTAGGGAGGAAACGTTGGCATGTAGCCGCTACGGCAGTCCCTGTGCATTTTTGCAACCTGCCTCTGCACAAGGGACCGAAACCTCCTATGTAATTCATTTTTTTAATCTTCCCTTGCCTCTCTCTACAGGGAACGTCTACCATTCAGACCAACAACACTCGTTTACTCCAATTTCCCAAACGCCCTGGCCTCGTCCCATCTCGTACACATGTTGTCTTGGAGTGGGTTACATGGATCCACCCACCATGGACGCGAACCCAGCGCAAGCACTTGGTAGCTATCGAGCATGATATTTTCCGCACCAGCCAGCCCGCAAGGTTCGGACGTGACAACCGCGCGAGCTACACACAGAAGACACACCACTCGCCTCCTCCACGTCCCCAACCTCCTGGGTCACCCCCGCTTCTAAGCAAGGCCGGCATATCGGTCTGTGTGTTCTGACCATTTCCTCGTCTTCCGTACGTTAGTATCATAGACATCCTGGCACTGCACGCGTGTCGTATCACAGCGGCAAAGAGCCATCGGAAGGACCACTTGCCCAGGTTGGCACTTCTCGGGGAAACAGATACCCTTTCCCACGTGACGAATCAGAACGATCACGTGGACACAGGAAAATACACGCAAGCAAATGTTATTACCTAGCGAAGAGGCAAACATAGGGAAGCATCCTTTAGCGCAGAGAAGGAAAAGCGAACGAATGAGAGTAGATAGCATGCATTGCAGATCGAGTCGTGGTTTACAACGTGCAGAGATAAAGAGAAATGATTGTCGAAAGAAGTGAAAAGAAAAAAAAAAGCGGAAATCCAATGAGCAACATCATTAATTAAGATTCACGCGTACTCTGCCATTGTCCGGTGGTTTCGAAGGGGATTCAGAACCACCTAGACGAGTGAGTTTGTTCCGGAAACGCCCTGGACGCACTGGTTCTTTGCCTTGACTTGTCCCGTTCGTCGGAAGTTCGTGGGATCGAGTATGCGTGAGGCGTGTATCATTTACCAATTCTTCTGCACCTTTACCAGGTCGGGAGAGCGATAGAAGACGGCGTAGACCCGACCCGCCACCTCGCACTCTCGCACTCTTGCCATCTTTGGCGTCAATAACGACGATGGCTTTGGCCGTCGTGGGCATAGGTGGCTTCTCATTTATGTGCGATGCCCTCCGAGCACGATCCTGGTTCGGCATAGTAGGGCTCGAAAGGGGAGTGGAAGAGTGTCCATTGGCGTGATCTTTGCCTTCTACATTGACTAGGACCCAACCGTTGCCACTGCCACTTCGACTTCCCGTTTTCGTTGGTGATGCCGGTGCGCTAGAACCACTCTTTGTCTTGCCAAAGCTATCTCTCGACGGGATGGGTATGGGCGGAGGTGGCGATCGAGGTGCTATCATCCCTATCATTCCAGCCTCACTCTTGCGCACGGCCCCATCACGCACAAGTTCAGGTGAAGCAACCCGTACATCGACATCGTGCAAAGACCTGTCAGGGTGTCTGCCGTGTTCAGGGCGAACAGTAGCCTCGTCCGTTTTCGAAGAATCATTGGCTCCGGATTCTTCCTCTTCTGGAGTCGGCGACCAACTCCCAGGTAGCATTGGAGCGCGCAACACGGAGTGAGACCGGGGTTCCTCGGTGAATAATTCTTGCTCCTCCTCAATGTTCTCGATCCCCTCTGGCTTACCCAACCCCGTCCATCTGATGGGAACATCGCAAGACCCCGTAGTGTCAATAGAATTAGAAGAAAATGCCGAATCTCGTATGCGGAACATTCCAGGGCTGAGAAGGGTCGGGTTCTCTCCTAACGAAAAGTCCTGTGCTTGAGGTACACCGCTTGGTGGCGGTGATGGAGTACGAGGGTCACGTGGATGCGAAGTGAGCAACGGTGGGGTTTTTGAACGCGTTGATACCGGCCGCATGGCGCTAACTCGAGGGTGTGGAGATGGTGATCTCGACCTGTTGTCTGCGTGTCGTTCTGGATGCGGGTGAAGGGTCTCTTCATCGTCACATTTAGATTCCGGCGGCTCTCCATAGTGTGGGGGATGGATAGCTTTAGAGCCAAATCTGTTCCGATTGAGTGTCCCAACCCCAGTCATATTCTCACAGCTGCTCGGCACCGCACTTGGTAAAGAGGTACGGTAACGATCATGTTCGTCATCGTCGTGCGCATCAAAATCCACAGAGACAGGTACTTGAGCTCTCGGAGCGGGTTTACGCATGCCGATGCCAGGAACTGCGTGTGGAGATGAAAGTGGCAGCGGTGCGGGAAATGACGCTGGTAAGCCATTGATCTCAGTGGTCGCTCGCATATGATGGGGAACAGAGAGACCGTATGAGGGAGGTAGCAAATGCTGAGGGGACGTTGCTACCCGCCTGTGCAATGACGTTGGGATAACACCCGCATCAGAATTGGGTTCAGGTGTAGACACTCTGTTAGATCGTCGAACGTCCAACATAGACCCAGACCGGCTAATCGGCGACTCTGGCCAAATTTGATCATATGCATCCGAGGATCCAGGTCCAATGAAAACCCACAAGTCTTTCACTCGTGAACGACCACAGATGGAAAGAGAGGCGACCATTGTGCAGGCATGACCATCGAGAGACGTCAAGAGAGAAAGAATTTGATGGAGCGAATCGGTTGCAAACGTGTCCTCGTTGAACCCTGACAGAACTGAGTTGGCAGCAAGTACATGACAAAATAATTGTATACACACAGCTGTATCCCTTGAGCTTGAACTCGTATGCTGCATCCCCGACCTTCTTCTCTGACACGACGCCTCTTGGCCAAGAACCACGGACTGCCTGCAGAATGGCGGGAGTAGAATTCAAAGGAGGGTATATGACACGCATGACAGTGCTGGAGATGAATGATATTGCAAAGGGCATCTTCCTCTCATGCTTACCACCAGTGCCATGAGAAAGGTTGCTCCCAGAACCAGCAGGGATTGGGGAATGGGGTGTGATTGGCAATGATGGTGTAGATAGCCGAGAGAAAGCAATTGCCAAACGATCGTCGCGTTCACGACCGTAGTCGATGGTAGAGAGAATGGTATAACTATGCCTATAAATAACGGCAATGATGTCGAGGAGGATGCGCTCCGTACGTGCGCTCTTTGGGGAAGCCCAAGGTTTACCGTGGAGTTGAAACTCGCACAGCTTTTGGGTCGTGTCCTCGCGGCAGGCGGCGTTGAGGTAGAAGTGGTCAAAGAGACGACGTAGGTCGGCGATGACCTCGAGCGAGAAAGAGTAAAGCCTAATGAAGCTTGAACCGGAAATAGCTAGTAAGGAGAAATCTGAGGTGGTCCGCTGGTCGCGAATGAATTCTTTCCTGGGAACAAAGCCAGAATCTGTCAAGTTAGAGACCGGCTGCATGTGAACGATGGTCGGCCAAGATGGGGTGTGAACAAAAAGGGTGAGACGACCAGGACGTATATCCCCACCAAAGACTGAGCGGGTTGGGAAACGTCAGGTAAACGGGTGGCCAAGGCTGAATCTAAAGTGGAAAGTGGCCTTACGAGAAAACGTGCAAGACACGCTAAAAGGTGAGCTTGTGCAGGTGGTTAGCGGCCAGGCGATGAGGTGATGGCAGAAGAAATTTGGGTTCTGGGTGCTGCGCAGACGGTCCGAGGTGCGAAGTCCGTCGCTCCAAACCTGCGGGCTGGCACGACCAACCCCCCCTCGAGTCAATTTCAGGGTGACATCACAAACCGGAAACGCGTGTCGGTGGCAGTGTCGTGTCCTGCCGGATCACCGCATCACACCATGCTGTACGTTGCACTTTATCAGACTTGCGATGAGCCTACTAGGAACCAGGACCAAATGTGCTGGCGCTGATTCTCAATAAACTTGGCCCTCGAGGCTGACCGGCGTCTACCCGTAGTAGCTGGGATGGCGCGCCACCACTGTATGAGGTCACCAGATACCAATATTGTTCTCGAAGGTGTCCGTTTTGCTAAGCCGGTCCGGCGCAACTTTATCAGCGGCCCGCTCACCCACTTATAACAGTTTGTTCAAGTCTCTGAGACGCCAACTTGCGAACAGCTCACATTTTCCTCCTCCAAATATTCCCCTCCACTGGAACGGACTTGGTATCCGACATGGCAAACCTGGCAAAGTTAAACGTTTTGATGTGTAAGCATCAGTATCGATCTATCTCCATTTCTGGCTGACATCGTTTTAATTCTCAAGGCGGAACGGTGCGTCGGTGTGTTTGCCAACACTTCGGCAACTAACCGTCAATGATATAACACAGGGCGAATATACCACAGGATGGACAGGTCAAGGAGCTTCGAAATCAGACAAGAAGGTAGGTTGGCCCTGCTCTATAACACCATCCTATTGATCCATTGGTCGGGTTGTCAGATCGGCGTTAGTCCAGCCATCCTGTAGCTTCTTACATTATAGTGATGCATCCCAGGTCGTTGGTCTGACGATGTTCGATCTTCGGAGACTCGGCAAGGTGCGCAAGGATCGGTTCATCCAAACGCCAATGTGGCCTCATGCAATCGTGCTAGGTTGATAAGCTTGGAATGGTTGGCGTCAACGGATCCAAGTTTCCCCTGATCCGGCAGCATCTACAGGAGAACATAGCCAATGTCTACAAAGACATGGACACCTCGTAAGGGTCAGGAACTCCGCCGTGACAGTCCCTGACACCGTTGTCGCAGATTTGATGAGTTCCCAAAAGAAGGGAAGTACGATCCAGAAGCATGTCGGTGGTCCATTTACGCTCATGTTATGCAGCACTCAATTTTCTGTGCCAGATAAGCAGGCGATTGACAAGATGTCTCCTGGCGACGCTGTGGTTATCTTTACACCGGACAGTTAGTATACGTTCGGGGCTACAGAGAGACGATATGACGCTTTTAATCCTCTAGGTACCCATTACCCCATCAGTCTGTACGCAATCGAACGGGGTATTCACGTCCTTGTTACCAAGCCAGCAACTCAGCTTCTTTCTCACCACAACCAGCTCATCGAAGCCGCTCAGAAGCACAATGTTGTGTGCTTCGTCGAGCACCACAAACGGTTCGATCCCGTTTACAGCGATGCCAAAGCGAGAGCACAGGCACTCGGAGAATTCAACTTTTTCAGTGCGTGGATGAGCCAACCAAAGAGTCAGCTAGAGACGTTCAAGGCATGGGCTGGTAGAGACTCGGATATCAGGTCAATGGGTATTACCTGAACGAAATCATATTTGACATACCTAAACTGATATCTTTACAGCTACTATCTTTCTTCGCACCACATCGACATTTGCTGTTGGATCTTGCAGGACAAGGCCGTACCAACTCGCGTCATTGCGAGTGCTGCTACAGGTATAGCTACAAGTGAACCCTATAACTGTGTACCCCAGACAGAAGACACTATAACCCTCCTCGTTGATTGGCAATCGATCACCAGCCCGAAACACAAGGGGACCGCGGTGTATACTGCATCTTGGACTGCCCCTCTGAAAGCTGGGATTCACTCGGCTCAACACTGGTACTACATGGGAGAAAAGGTGGGTACGGCAACGCATTGTAATTCTCCAATACAGTAAACCTATCGTCGTATATTCCAGGGGGATATCAATGTCGATCAGGCTCACCGCGGCTATGATGTCACCGTGGACGAGACGGGGAAGACGTGGTATAATCCATTCTAGTATGTCGCACCCGAACTTGTCCAGGTGACCTGCTGATCTAGATTGTTAGTATGAAGTACTCTCCGTCTGAAACCGGTCACTTTGACGGGCAGCGGGGGTATGGGTATGTATCGATCGAGAAGTTCGTCGATGCCGCACGAGCGGTAAACGCCTGCCTGGCAAAACCAAGTGACTTTGATGCAACCGGATATGCAACTATTGCAAACACTGTACTCACGACAGCAATTCTCAACGCCGGACGCATTAGCCTAGATGAGAAAAGGCCTGTGAGTATTAGGAAAAGTGAAGGTGCATGGGTTCTAGATTAGAAAGGTCCCCGTTCCTTAGCGATGCGAAACAATGGTTTATGCGTGCAATCAAGCTCCCCCCTCTATACAATATAGATAATTGAGCTTATTGTTCCCCAAGTCCCCAACGATAAAAATGGAGGAAGTGGCATGACGGTCGGTTGAACAAAATTAACTCATTCACCAGGTAGTACATAGACGAATATTCATGATATTCACTTTCTGGCTTAGTTTCGGTCTGTATGGGAGCGACATTCTGGTCAGCATGCTTATAGCACTGTATTCTGTGGACCGTGGACCCAGCATTGGCTTTATCGATCATTAGAATATGCTTACTAGCATCTCGGGTGTCGGTTCCATCCGACGAGTTTCCATTCTTCGTTTACATGCACAAATTGCAACCGACAGCCATTCGGCGTTCCTTGAAGCACTGATGCTGTGTATTGTCATGGGCCACCCAACCATCTGATCAGGAAACGGAACCGAGCAGCGACCGAATTAAAATTTCCATGAGACACACAAGCCCTGTTAGTTAGCCCTTGATATTGCAGATACGGTATTGTAAAAACATTGTTCAATTGGGTAGGAGATGCGGGGATGCTGCAACATTGACGAGATGGAGTGTGTGACAAGTGTGTGGAAAGCTAAATTAAAGTAGGCACAGTGAAAGGTGTACGGTTGGTCAAGGGCCGAGGACAAACCGACGCAAGAAGCCACACGTAACGAGCCAAACGGTCGACAAGGGATGAATTGTGAACGCAATGATAAAGTGAAGAATAATATAGAACGAATGCGATTGACAGTGAATGGGGGGAATCTGTCGACCTCGTCACGTGGGCAGTATTGCGAGTGATTTTAACGGAAAGCGAGCGATGTGACGGATGGTGTATGCATAGAGTAACAGAGGCTGAAATGAGTGGGAATGATTGCACATTGATTGGCGGTGTCGACGAAACGTAAAGGCGATTCTTCGCAGTTGAAGGCAAGGAAAACTACTGCCGGGAGGCTTTGTCATGCATCATGTAGTTTGGCACAACTAGATGCTGGTTTGGCCCTCGTCCTCTAGAGATAGGTTGTCGATGAGCGTTGCGGAATTGAGACGGAGGGTGAATATTGCAAAGGAAGGGTGATGCGTGGATGATGAGTGGTAGAAACAGTGCACAAGTAGCTGAGCGTGTAGGTAGTATTACATTTTGAGAGCTGCAGAGACGGCATCGGAGGAATGGTGCGCTATGCGACAGCGGCTACTCGAGGTGAGCCGTTGAGGTTGTGGAGTGCAGGGCGACTATAAGCGACAAACTCGTGGGGAAGGAAGTGGTCTGGAGGTGCTTCGATGCGTTGTTTGTTGACGGAGAGCTCAAATGTAGTAGGAAGGTTCTCCTTGTCGTCTTCGGACATGAACGAGCTTGAAAACGGATCTGAGGAGAACGATGAAGGGCTCGTAGGTGTCAAAGGGAAGTCGTCTGAGATGTCAGATATAGTTGTCGTGGCGCTCATTGGTGTACTCGTGCCAGACAGCAAAGCAGGACGCTTCGGTGTTGTAGGTAAAGTGACAATTTGCTGTCGATCATAACGACCACCCTGAAGATAGTACTGGACAACGAAGGTTGCTGCCTTCGAGTAAAAGGCGTAGGAGTATTTCTTCACCAGAGTCTCGGAGAGATCGTTGACCCGTTTGGCAAGGCGATTATCCAGGAGCTCGACAATTTCCTGACATTCTTCTGTCTCCTCAAAAAGGCGCCGAGATTTGCCACAGAGAAATCGCGCAAGCGTCAAGGCTCCTAACGCTATCGACGAGGGAGGATATTTGATGAATTCCCGATGAAAGAGGGTGATCTCCATGAGGAAGCGCGCAACGTGCTGGACCTTCTCTTCCTCGATGAATGGGTCGCAACACATCAGACGAAGCCAAGCCTCGGCTGTGGGGTGGCCAAGAGTCCACTGGATTGTCGCAAGTACGTGGCCCTCCATTTGGATGAAAGCCGATTCATCATATGTTTCCCGGCAAATCTGTGCGAGCTCTTGAACCGTGGGTACGCGGTCCTTGGCATCTTCGAACTTGGCTGCAATCCATAATGCTGCACATCCAACGAGCTGGTAGTGCTTGGTATATACGATTCGGCGAGACACATAGCGGTCCACTATATTGAGGGTGAGATAGAGAGTCTCCGGTCGAAGGCGAAATGCAAAGTGGATCTCGACAAGAAAATCAACCAAACAAGGACGCATATGCCACCGTATTTCAGGTTGTTGATCCATGGATTGCGCAGACGACATGGTATACCTCTATTTGTCACGGGAAAAATCAACGCTGAACTATTGGTGACATTCGGGCAGACCTTACCTCCATTTCATGCATATAGTACCGGATATCATCGCGGTACTCTTCCTCCAAGAGAACTCCTTGTCGTCGAAGAGCGGCAATTTGCGCGTCACGTTGACGCTGTTGAAGCAAAGCAGTCTTGGCAGAGTAGGGGGACTTGCGACTCGGAACAAAAGGACCGCCTGGAGTCTTGCTGATTTTAAAGATGCCTGTCGGAGATGGACGTTTCTTCGGGTACGCAACTTTTCGAGAGCTCCGGTAAGAAGAGATCGAAGTGTCTTTCATGTCTGAGTCAATGGGAAGGGTGTATGTTGGCTTGGGAGGATAATTGACCAACAAGAGACTGGGGAAATGTTCCACAAAGAGTGGCACCGTTAGCATGCATCGGGATAACCATGAGAGACGGAGCCATGAATGTGTAAGGTGCCTGAATGTGGCACAGGAAGAGGTCCCGATTCGCTGGTAGAGCGCGAACCACGTAAAAGCTCCTCGCCACCTTCAATGAACAGGTCACCGACGGAGGTTAATATATGGTATCCAACGTGACGATCCAACAGACAACCGATACTAGGTTTTAGAATATCGACTCGTTTGGCGTGCCAGCGGCATACAAGAATCAGAGGGTGGCATGTTGTACTCACTGCGGGCAAGACGGTAATCATGCAATGACGGCGAGCGCACTTTCGTGGACGACGTCACAGGTGGTAGTGCAGTACGCGGGGTTGAATGTGGCGCGTACTGGAGACTAGAGGAAATGAATCGTGGTCAGCGTGGAGGGTCGTGAAGTGAGCAGAAGGAGGGGATATGCAAGCGAAAGACAGATGACAAGTTCGACGTCGTGAGCAACGACGAGGAGCGTGACGAGCCTTCTAAAACGAAGACCCGACAAGGAAGAGAGGGAAAGGACTGCTTGAAATGAATAAGAGCACAGCAACAGACGCTGGCTGTCACAGGATAAATAAATAAAAAATGAGAAAAGGAAAAATGAACATGAAATACGAAAATTACGAAGAGAATATACCCCAGATAGGTCCATAAAAAGGGAAAACCCGATAAAATAAAAAAAAGAAGAGGCCCAAGACGGATGTAAAGGGTGTCAAAACATGACGACAGTGTCGAGATAAGGCCCCATCAACTCATCCGAGACAAGTTAGAGCCTCCTGCCAGCGCCCTCTCGGCAGTTCACATCGATTATCCCAATTATCCAGCGGTGATGGGCGTGGTGCCGGCAACTCTCACAGCCAGCCCCGGATCGGCTATGCGTACCCAAGCTCAACAAATGGCTGGTGGGAATACCTTGCCCGCCAAGCAGCGCCGTGAGCGCAGTTTCCCACGACCCCACGTTTTACGGTGTTGAGAGCAAAATGACGTATTTTCCATCACATATGGTGCCAACTCACACTGTAGTTTCAAGGCAGGATTGGGACCAGGTCTGCCAGCCATGAGCTCATGTCAGGCAAGGACGATGGATGATCGACAGACAGAATGCGCTCACAATAGTCTTGAATATTGCTATTCGCCAATTCAATGCTATCATCCATGTATGTAGACGACCTTGACTCACCTGCGAGAGACGACCACCGGATCCTCAAGACGCCTTGTCGTGTGATTAGTTAGAAAAGATTAAAGAAAATGTCGGTAGGGATGAAGCGAGAGACGGTGTAAAAGAAAGACTGGCGAGTTGGATGGATCTAGAGTGGATGCAGCGCAACGACTACAAGGAAAATCGTCTCGAAGTGAATCGAGCGTGAGATGTCTCACGAGTAAGACAGCACTTGCAGCGACCTTGTACTCGCAAATTGGCGTCGGGCGGGAAGCGGATGGAGGTAGACTAGTGAATCCAAGTCGAAGTTTTACCTCCCGCAATGCGTGAAAAGCGTGTACCGCTTATCCGTTTGTCCTTTCAAGGGGGCATGCGGCATGTATTACTTACTTCGTCCTCGGTGATATTTGAAGCTTTTATTCTGATTTGGCAGGACAACTCCACGTTGTCTGCCTGCAGGCATTAGATGTTAGGTAGTTGCGTGGCTTCTTTATGTAAGTGGCTACTACCCTAGTCTTCTCAGAAGCTGCCAGTGCAACACACTCATACGCTGTGACGAGGTCACTAACCTGAGCTCTGCAAACTATGTTATGGTAGGCGCCATCTGAGTGCTCAGCATTCATGTTGGCTCCATCGAATGACGGTTAACGTCCATATGGATACATTGTCTCATCCATGTTTCGTAAGTTGCAAGCACTTGCGCCGGCTCCCACAGAGCACCTCCCATCATTCACTTCTTATCAGGGCGCTCAACGTATATAGCTTCACACATCGTTCATCGAGAGGTACAGCCCGCGTCCCTGTCGGATTCCCAAATGATGATCTAATTTTTGTTATACTTAACTACTTACCCGGTGACAGGTAGACCGCTCATCTCACAGTGCGGCGCGGCACGCCGTTGTACTCGGGAACCGAGTAAGGATGTCTGGCCGAGTAACGCTGCCGACATAGTAGCAGGTGGACAACGGGCTTATCTTCCAACTCATCCCGGGTGATCCACCTTTTGCAACTAATTTCGACAGTGGGGATAAGACGATGCTCAAACTCCACGGCGTTCCGTAGGTTAAAGAGCGCCCCGCGTTTTGCTGGTTGCCACGGAAGAATAGAAGTCTTCCTTCATGGTGAATTCTCAGCAAACTGAAGCCTCCTCCGATTGGATTTTGCCAAGTTGGGTCTCCTTCGTCCGACAATTGCCGCCGCATCACGGATCGTGGTTTCTTGCTGCGCTTGACAGGCGATACGATGCATGTACCAAGCGCGTCTCACCCTAACGGCACAAGTTAACTGCAGGAACAGTGGAACTTA
>JBBPLO010000171.1:0-28755 GCA_038089835.1 Retiboletus flavoniger
TCTTCTTTCGCCTTATCTCTAACCACAGCTTATCTCCACATAGTAAAACATATATATATACACAGTAGTTTACCATGTATTCCCCATTCTTGATCTGCGCAATATTAGCATACCTTCTTGAGTCCCTTCCTTGTCCCTCCAGTACTGGTAACCTTAGCGATTCTAAGGCTCACTCCTTCAGTCTAAGTCTCTAACAGAAGTCAGTCTCTTCGTGAGTATCGCCTGTAGACGACTCTCATGTCTCTCGAACCCTCTATTGTATGCTATGCGTAACAGGGAGAGATAAATAGATTCTTCAGAAGGTAGGATAGATATCGAGGGGGGGAATAGATTCGACATAAGTATGGAACCCATGATGGAATAGGGCTAGGAGAATGTTTCGAGAGATATTAGTGAGGGAGAAGTATGCAGCCTGGTCAGGGGATGGGCTAGCCCAGATCATTCAGGCGAGGCGGGATGTCCCATGGAAGGCTTTGATGAGGTCCTGTGTGGGGTAATCGTCATTGAACATCGGATCTTGTTCAATGGCAAGGACGAGGGCAGGAGTGTCCAGGATGTCAGCATAGATTTCAAGTGTAGCGTATTTGGGGAGATAAGTGGGGTAGACGTTTCTAGTGCGAAGTGGGGAGATGCGTCCGGCGAGGGGAGAAGCAGCGATGGCAGAGGTGAGGAAAGACATGTTTGGGTGTGGATGGTTGTTTGAACTTGGTGTTGGTAAGAGATACTCATGAAGAGACCGTCGATTACCAGCATCAAGTTCAAAGGTGATGAAGCAGCTTATAAGTGGATAAGAGATGGTGGGAATGACGGAGATTGATTTCCGGCTCCCAGGTGTTCTCGGAAGATGGGTATCCTTTCCACGCGGTGAGGTATTTTCGCCCATTGGTGGGGCCTTTGTGTGCCAATATTGCCATAACTTCGTATTCTTCTTCCTGATTGATAAGGTCAGGTGGGGGATTGGAGAAGCTTGGGCCAAAGGCAGCAGTGGTTTGATAGGGTGATAACAGGGAAGCATGGAAGACGTCGTGGATTTTCCAGGAACGAGGAAGGCGGAGTTGGTAAGATAAGGGAGATAAGACTCGGATGATTTCAAATGGTCCTAGCCATTTGGGGGATAGTTTCCTGGAAGGGTACTGTAGTCGGAGATTAGTGGTCTCGAGCCAGACCTTATCTCCAACTTTCCAGGGCTTGAATTTCTTCTAGGATCGGGAGATCATCAGTTTTCGGGCGATTTCATGAGTGGCGAGGGCTTCTTTTCAGGAGGAATTGAGGGTGGAGAGTCGTTCTTCAAGGGCGGGGATGAAGGTTTTTCCAAAAGGAGGGAAGGACCAGGGTTCGTATCCGTAGAGTAGGGAGAACAGGGATTTTTTTGTGGAAGAGTGTGGAGTGGAATTGTGATGGAATTCGGCGGCTGGGAGTAGGGAGGACCAGGAGTTGAAGTTGTTGGCACAGAAGATCCTTAGGAATATTTCGAGTTCCTGGTTGGTTCGTTCAGTTTGTCCATCGGTTTGTGGGTGGTAGGCAGAGGATAAGCGGACGTCATATTTGAGTAGTCTGGCAAGTTCAAGAGCGAACGCAGAGGCGAATTGTGGGCCTCTATCAGAGATGATGGAGTCATAGAGTCCGAATCGTTTGAAGACGTTCTCGTAGAACAAGAGGGCTACTCCCGCCACGTTGATGGTTTTGGAGCAGGGGATTAAAATTACCCCCTTACTAAGGCCATGGTCGACCACGACCATGATGGAATCGTGGCCGTCAGAAGGGGGGAGGTCGGTGATAAGATCTACAGAGAGCTGTCAGAAGGGGAGGGTGTATGAGGAGGGAATGGGTGAGAGTGGTGGGCAAGTGGGGTGGGTGTTGGGCTTGGATTGTTGACAGGTAGGGCAACCATGAATGAAGTGTTGGACAAAGGTGGACAGTCCAGGCCACCAGAAGTCGCGTTCAAGGATGGCCTGGGTGTGAAAGGTGCCCATGTGACCTGAGAGTGGGGAGGAGTGGATGGAGTGAAGAAGGGAGGATCAGGTGGCAGGTGGGACGTACATGCAGTTTTTGTAGAAAAGGTGACTGTTGTCAAATGTCCAGTCAGATAACGAAGAGCGGGGAAAGAGGGGGGGAGCCAGAGGACAGCGCAGAGAGTGCATCCATGACAAGGGGGTCGTTGGAAGAGGAAGATTTAATGTGGTTTGCTAGAGAGAGATCGAGGGCGTTGACAATGACAGGATTGGGGATAATGGAGGAATTAAGGTTATCAAGGGAGGTGTCAATGGAGTCGCGGCGAGAGAGTGTGTCTGCTGGACCCATCTTGGTGCCCGGGGTGACTTTCCAAAGAATATTGAAATCTTGTAGAAAGAGTACCCATCAGGCTTGTCTATGGGAGAGTTTTCGTGGATCACGGATGTAGGAAAGGTTTTTGTGGTCGGTGATGATGGTGATGGGGAGTGATGACCCTTGGAGGTAGTGACGCCATTCCGTCAAGGCAAGGATGATGGCGAGGAGCTCTCGGTCGTAGATGTCATAGTTTCGTTCTGCAGGGGCAAAGGTTTTGGAGAAGTAGGTGATGGGTTGAAGATCACCATTGACATCATTTTGCATGAGAACGGCACTGGCAGCAAGGATCGAGGCGTCCGTCATGACAGAGAAGGGTTTTGAGAGATCGGGGAGAGATAGAATGGGGGCAGTGCAGAAGGCCGAGATAAGGGTGGAGAAAGCACGTTGTTGAAAGGTTGACCAGAGCCAGGGTTGGTCTTTTCGGGTCAGGAGGGTGAGGGGAGCGACGATGTTGGAGAAGTTGGGGATGAATTTTCAATAGAAGTTGGCAAAGCCAATGAATGATCGGATTCCTTTGATGGAGGTGGGGGGTTTCCAGTCGCGGATGGCTGCGATTTTAAGGGGGTCCATGTGAATTTTTCCTTGACCAATAATGAGTCCGAGATATTCCATGGTGGGGGTGTCAAAAGAACATTTGGAGATTTTTACAGAGAGATTGTTTTCTCATAGACATTGGAGGACTCTTTGAGTTTGTTCATGGTGAAGGGTTAGGGTGCCTTTCGTGTGGAGGCCCAGGTCGTCCATGTAGATTTTGAGCCATCGTTCTGCGATCATGTTGGTGAAGATGTGGTTCATGAAGGCTTGGAAGGTGGAGGGGGCGTTAGAGAAGCCGAAGAACATACAGGTGAGTTCGAATAACCCCAGTGGCGTGATGAAGGCTGCCTTCCATTGATTGGTTTCACGGAGGCGGATGTTGTTATATCCCCAGCAAATGTCCATTTTGGTGAAATAGTCAGCGTCTTTCATTTCATCAACAAGGTCAGATATGAGGGGTAGTGGGTAGGCGTTACGGATAGTGTGGCTGTTGAGGTATCGGTAGTCTTGGCATGGGTGGAGTGATCCGTCTTTCTTTGGGACGAAGAAGAAAGGAGAGGCCTGAGGGGATTTTGATGGGATGATTCGGCCAGTCTTGAGGTGTTCGTCGATGAATGATTGAAGGGCAATTTTCTCGGCTGGATTTAAGGAGTAGATTTTAGCGATTTTCGGGTGGAAGGTGTCTTTGAGATCTATAGTGTGGTCAAATGGTCGATGAGGAGGAAGTTGGTTGTGTGTGGATTCCGCGAAGACGTTGGCAAAATTGGAGCAGAATATCGGGATGGAGGTTTCTTCCTTAGGGGCAGCGATGGCTAATTCAGTGGAGATGGTTGTTTTGTTCATGGACTCCTCTAGGAAGCCATTCAGGGGAGGATTCTCACGAAGAGACCGCTTGACCCTCTCAGGCGACCAGGGGGAGAAGATGAAGGTTCTGGTTTTCCAGTCGATAGCTGGGTTCCAAGCGGTTAACCAGGGGGTGCCAAGGATAATCTGCAGTTGTTTCTGTTGAAGGACAAATAGTTTTACTGGGAAGGAAAGGGAATTGCAAGTGACCATTGCTTTTGTGACCCAGTTGATTCTACCAGAGCAGTTTTCAGAACTGTCTATGTTGAAGGCAAGGATGGGGGAGCGAAGTTGTTGGAGGGAAAATTTTCCTTTTGGGAGAAGTCGAGGGTCAATGAAATTTCTGGTCACTCTGGAATCGACTAAAGCAGTGGTGTCGACGTTTTGTACTGAGACTTTGAGACGTAGGGTTCTATTGTCTGACAAGGCTACTAGTACATGGGGAGGAGAAGTAGACATCGAAGCTACTTCTCTTTTCAAAAATTCTTGACTTCTTGGATTTTGGCAATGGTTACTCCACTAATCGATTCTCCAGGGTTCTCCTTGGGGTCTTCTTCATAACACATCTTGAGGACAGAAAGAATTTCTTTTTTGTCTTTTCCGCTGGTGCGAAGAGAGTTGACATAGAGTTCTAAAGGGGTTTTTGGTTTGGGAGAGGGTGCAGGGGGGTGAACGGGGATGGCGGGGGCGGTGGTGGTGGTGCAGACTTGGAGGGTTCTGGGGGTGATGGTGGCATTGTTGGATTTTCTACAGTTTCGCATGTTGTGACCAATGGTTCGGCAATGGAAGCATCTTCCTTCCTTGATGCATTTTGCTCTTTTGGTTGGCGTGAGCTTGGTCAGGGTGGTTGTGTCAACGTTCATAGCATTGGGGTCTCGTGGTGTGGACTGATTGAAGGAGAAGGGGGCGGGGTTGGTGCCAGTCCAGAGTGCTTGGATTCTCATTTTCTGGGTGTGGAAGGCTTTCGCCTTGGTTACCCAGTCAATGATGGTGGTGGGGACCGTCCCCATGGATAGGATCATGGTGGTGATCTGGTGATCTAGCCCCAACGCGAAATGATCGATGAGGGTGGTCTCATCTGAGATTCCGGATTTTCCAGTGAGGTTTTGGAAATCTGTGATAAATTGTTAGAATCCGTCACTAGTGTGGGAGGTTTTCTGATGGAGTTTGGCGAGTTCGATGTGGGCGGATGCCTGGATGTCGAATGGAAAGAAGGTGGTCTCAAAGTCCGAGATAAAGTCAGCGAAAGTTTTTCTGATGGTGATGGTGGAATCAGCCATCTTGTCGTACCAAGCTTCTGCGAAAGAGGCTCCTCGGCCAGAGGGCATCTTGTTCAGGGCGGTCATGATTTGTTTGGAGTCTCCAGGATATAGTCCTTGGTTGATTTGGAAGTATGCCCTCATGGCTTTCATCCATTGAGAGGTGTCAGAAGGGAGACTGGAGAAATTGGCAGGGAGAGCAGCTTTGAGTTCGGAAGGCATGGTGGGTGAAGATGATCTGGACCAGTTAATAGGGCTAGGGCTTTGAGATGGGGGTGGGCTTGGTTGTCATGGGGGTGGGCTCAGTTGTCATGGGGGTGGACTAGGTTGGCGTGGGGGTGGGCTGGGTTGGCATGGGGGCAAACTGTTACGCTGAGCAGTGGAGCTGCAGCGGGACCTCAATGTGAGCTCTACGTGAATACGAAGACGAGGGAGGATACTTCGGGTATTCCGACAGAGGTCTTCGGAGATACGTCCTTAAGGTTGGCAGCTTGAGGAGAGACGACGTCAAACGACTCGTAGGTGAACTTCAAGGAAGATCCTTAAGTTCGGGACAAAGGTTCGAAGGTGGAAGCCTCAGGGAAGTCCCTTAGCTTAGGTGTGTCGAAGGCGGAGGGACTCGAGGAGTGGCTTAGAGCTCGTAGAATTAAGGAGACTAAGCTAAGGAGAAGTACAGTGGAGTGCGCGATATAAACACAATTGCCAATGGTTATGTAATGGGCTTCTAGTAAGCCCGAGATAAGGAGTGAGTCATCCGCAGTAGATAAGGATGAGTCACTACGAGTCAGTTCTAATAATACAACGGTTCCGCGATAAGACGGAAGGGAAGGAACCGGGGAAGCGGAACTCGAGGCGAGAACGGAGTTCCTAAGTCCGAGATAAGACGAGAGACGCATGAGGACTTAGCTAAGCAAAAGGAGAAAGAAAAAGAAAAGGAAAAAGGGCGATCCACCCTGGATCGTAACACAAACTAGGTTGGCTAGGCAGTGTAGGAGAAGGGTGAGGGGGGGTCCTTCCTACAAGGGATGGGTCCAATGGAGTTCTGCTGGATCCTGCAAGTCGTCGAGGGAGTCGGTATTTGGTGAGGTCCGGAAGATCGGAGTCTTCTTCCTCAGGTGCTCGGTAGGACGTAGTGAAAGTTTGTGGGTCTGACACCTAGGTAGGTGAGACCAGGGAGATACTTGATCTTTTGTTATGCAAAGCGTACTAACGAAGGTCTCGAGGGAATCGTTCGACTTGAGGCGATACTCACGAAGAGACCGACTTCTCAAGAGGAAGATACTAGGAATTCTCAGAAGAGACTTAGGGTTTTTACTAGGGATGATGCAAGATGTACGCTTGTATTGCGCAGATCAAGTATGAGTAACAACAGTAGA
The DNA here is from genome assembly GCA_038089835.1 of Retiboletus flavoniger. Taxonomy (NCBI): domain Eukaryota; kingdom Fungi; phylum Basidiomycota; class Agaricomycetes; order Boletales; family Boletaceae; genus Retiboletus; species Retiboletus flavoniger. Next base: position 6,341 of record JBBPLO010000171.1, read on the forward strand.
GACTACTAGGTTTTATAGGAGTGGGACCAGCGCACGGACCATGGAAGGAAAAAGAACAACTAGTGACTAAGTGGTATGGAATCAGATGGAAGGTAAAGGATCACTAGCTGACATAAGAGAGTCAGCTGGGAAGAGTTAGTCCATAGAGATATGCATAGAGTAGCTGTGATCTGCTACGTGAAGACAAACCAAGAGGAAAGCGGAGGAACTGACTACTACGAGATACGCATTGGAAAGACGTCTTGATGGTTGATGTCTCCAGTTAGTCCAAGGAGAAAAAGAGGTAACCAACAATATGTGATGAAATGGAAGAAAAACGGTAACACTCGTAGGCCACATTGAAGACAGATGGAGGATGGAGTGGCTGGGGCGGGGCTGAGTATATCTGGCTGTGGGATAACCTGAACCAGGGAGGAGAGAATGGAGTTCCCATTGGGAAGGTGGATCTCGCATGGTTCAGTGCAAACTGGAAAGGTGGGGGGTATGGGTGGTTCGTCCTCAATGGTGATGGGGATGGGGATGCTATATTCAACGAGGGGGAGCTCCTCAGGGATGGGGATGGGGATAGGGGAGTCCGGAGCGGGGGTGGAAGAGTAAGGGAAGTCGGAGAGTCATTCGACGAGAGGTCTGGAGTGAGAGGGGGGAATGGGGAGGGGAAGGGGGTGTGGTTGGGAGAGAAGAGAATTTTCCACGTTTTGTATATATAGGTCTCATTGGAGGTGGGGAAGAGAGGAAAGAATTTGGCGGACAGTGGGAAAGATGAGGGTATGGGGGATTTCTTCCACGTAAGTGGAGAATCCATGGAGGGATAAGGCGATTAGGCAGTGGTGGGAGGCTTCACTTGTCATGAACCACAAGGTTGGATCAGGTGGAGTTAGCATTTCAGAGAGACATTGGGTGAAGGCGATGGTGTGGTAGGTGCGGATGAGGGAGTGGGTGACTTCATCGTCCAGGAAGCTGGGGTATGCCTCTAGGGCAAAAGAAAGAGTGGGGGTTTCCAGGATGGTGGAGAATAGGGAGAGTCTCTCTCGCTTGGGTAGGTATGTGGGGAATGCTTATTGGGATTGGAGTATTGATCGTGAGGATGAGGACGAGGAAGACGAGAGGGGAGACGGATTTCAGGAGATGGGTTGGGACATGGTTGGTGAGGAAGTGGGTCCAAGAAGATGGGTAGGATGTTTAGACAAGGCGATACTCACGAAGAGACTGACTTCTTGTAAACGTTACCTTAGTTTCCTAGAGGGAGTGGAGGCATTTATAAGCCATGAGGAGTTCAGTGGCGTGACAAAGGTTAGATTCGGGTTCCCAGGTGTCTTCAGATCGTGGGTATCCTTTCCATGAGGTTAGGAACCGTCTTCTGGACTGCGGGCCTTTGTGACTGCAGATTACCTCAACTTCATATTCCTCTTCCTGGTTAATGATGTCAGGCGGGGGTTTTAGGAAAGGGGTGCCGAAGGCTTGTGTGGTTTGGTAGGGGGATAGTAGGGCTGCATGGAAGGTGTCGTGGATGCACCAAGAGGGAGGTAGGCAGAGTTTGTAAGAGACCGGGGATAGGATGCGGGTAATTTCGAAAGGGCCGTAACGTTTGGAAGCTAATTTCCGTGATGGGAGGGTAAGACAGAGATTGGTCACTTCAAGCCAAACCTGGTCTCCGACTTTCCATGGGGAGAAGCTGTGGAGGGATCGGGAGGAGATCAACCTTTGGGCAGATTCGTGAGCGGTGAGAGCTTCTTTTCTATTTTTGTCCAAAGTCATTAGGCGATCCTCTAAGGCCAGGATGAAGGTTTTCCCAAGTGGGGGGAAGGTTCTGGGTTCATAGCCGTAAAGTAGGAAGAATGGGGATTTCTGGGTTGAGGAATGGGGGGCGGAGTTGTGGTGAAATTCAGTGGAAGATAGGGCGTTGGACCAGGAGTGAGGGTTGTTGGCGCAGAAGATACGTAGGTAGACTTCGAGTTCCTGGTTTGTGCGTTTGGTTTGGCCGTCTGTCTGGGGGTGGTATGCGGAGGATAGGCAGACGTCGTATTTGAGTAGACGAGCGAGTTCGAGAGCGAAGGCAGAGGCAAACTGGGGGCCTCGATCTGAAATGATTGAGTCGTGAAGGCCAAATCGTTTGAAGACATTGTGGAAAAAAATGAGGACTACTCCAGTGGCATCAATGGTTTTAGAGCAGGGGAGGAGTATTACCCCCTTCGTAAGGCCATGGTCGACCATGACCATGATAGAATTGAAGGAGTTGGAAGGTGGGAGATTGGTGATGAGATCGACAGAGAGTTGGTGAAAGAGTAGGGGGGAGGTTGAAGCGATGGGTAGGAGGGGGGGGTGAGTGGGGTGAGTGTTCACCTTGCTCTGCTGGCATGTGGGGCATCCCATGATGAAATGTTTAACGAAGGTGGGAAGACCCAGCCACCAGAAGTCGTGTTCCAGAATGGATTTGGTGCGGAAGATGCCCATGTGGCCAGTGAGCAGAGAGGAGTGGATGGCATGTAGCAAGGGGGATCTGGCGGTTGGTGGGATGTACATTTATTGGTGGAAAAATAGGTGGCCATTTTTGAAGGTCCAGTCAGAGGCAAGTGATCAGGGGAATAGGGGGGATGACGAGGAAATCGCCTCTAGGGTGCGAATGACTAATGGGTCAGATGGGGTGGAGGATTTGATGAGGTCGGTGAGTGTGAGGTCGAGTGCGTTGATTATGAGGGGTTCCGGTATGATGGGGGAATCAATATTATCCAGGGAGGTGTCTATATGATCTTGTCAGGAGAGGGCGTCTGCAGGTCCCATCTTTGTGCCTGGGGTCACCTTCCAGGCGATGTCGAAGTCTTGAAGAAAGAGGGCCCATCAGGCTTGTCGCCTAGAGAGTTTACATGGATCACATAGGTAGGAGAGGTTCTTGTGGTCGGTGATAATCGTGATGGGGTGATTGGCACCTTGTAGATGATGGTGCCATTCAGCAAGGGCAAGGATGACCGCGAGAAGTTCGCGATCATAGATGTCATAGTTGCGTTCAGCAGGGGCCAGGGTTTTGGAGAAGTAAGCTAGGGGGTGGAGATCACCATTGGGGTTGGGTTGCATGAGGACTGCTCCGGCGGCAGACAAGGAGGCATTGGTCATGACTGAAAATGGTTTCAAGGGGTCAGGGAGGGCAAGGACAGGGGCGGAGCAAAGGGCAGAAATGAGGGATTGGAATGCCTTTTGCTGGAGGGGGGTCCAGTTCCAACTCTCGTTCTTCTTGGTGAGAAAGACCAGGGGGGCTATGATGTTGGAGAAGTTGGGGATGAATTTCCTGTAAAAGTTGGCGAACCCAATGAATGATCTGATACCGGTGACGGTTGTGGGGGGTTTCCAGTCCTTGAGAGCAGCAAGTTTATGGGAGTCCATCTGTACTTCTCCTTTCCCAATGATAAGACTGAGGTATTCCATTGTTTGGGAGTCAAAGGAGCATTTGGACAGCTTGATGGAGAGGTTGTGCTTGCGTAGCCAGAGGAGAACTCGTTGGGTGCGCTCGTGATGAAGGAAGAGGGGACCTTTGGTGCAAACCCCTAGGTCGTCCATGTAGATCTTCAGCCAGCGTTCTGTGATCATATCGGTGAAGATGTGGTTCATGAATGATTGGAATGTGGAAGGGGCATTGGAGAATCCAAAGAACATCACTGTGGGTTCAAAGAGTCCTAGGGGGGTGATAAAGGCCACTTTCCATTGGTCTGATTCATGGATTCAGATGTTGTTGTATCCCCACCGGATGTCCATTTTTGTGAAGTGGTCTGTGTCCTTTATGTCTTCTAGGAGGTCAGAGATGAGGGGTAAGGGGTAAGCATTCCGGATGGTGTGGGAGTTCAAGTAATGATAGTCTTGACATGGATGGAGGGTCTTGTCCTTCTTTGGAACAAAAAAGAAAGGAGAGGCTTGTGGGGACTTTGACAGGACGATACGACCGGTTTTGAGATGTTCTTCAATGAATTCTCTAAGGGATTCCCTTTCTTTGGGGTTCAGCGGGTAGACCTTAGTGATCTTTGGGACGAAGGAGTCTTTGAGATCAATAGTGTGGTTGAAGGAACGATGGGTGGGGAGGACATTGTGAGAGGATTTGGCAAAAATATCAGTGAAGTCTTTGCAGAATTCGGGAACAGTGGTTTGGGAGGACGTTGTCTTTTGAGCAATCTCCATAGAGATGGTTAGTTTGTAGATCTCTTCTTCCTTGGTCTCCTTCAGGGGAGGGCGCTCACAGAGAGTCCTCTCAACCCTCTTGGGGGATGTCGGAATAGAGAGGAGGCGATCCTTCCAATCTATATTGGGGTTCCATTTGGTTAACCAGGGCATGCCCAAGATGATCTGAGGGGTCTTTTGCCGAAGAACGCAGAGGGATTCGATGGAAGAGAAGGAACCATGGGAGATGAGGGCGGTTGTGGTCCAGCAGATATTCCCAGATGAGTTCAGGGTTCCATCCACATTATAGGCTAGGATAGGACAAGGGAGTTTCTTGAGATGGAAGTTCCCTCGAGGTAGGAGGCAAGGGTTGATGAAGTTTCCATTTGCTCTGGAGTCAATGAGGGCTGAGGTTTCGACACTTTGTACTTTGACATCCAAATGAAGAGTTCTATTCTTTTGTGATGCTACGAGTACATGGGGAGAATCTAGGGAAGGAGAAGTCAAGGCTGCTTCCCTTTTTAAAAATCCTTTGCCTTTTGTACGTTGGCGAACTGGACAGCATTTACCTCTTCTCTGTCTTTATCATAGCACATTTTTAAGATGGAAAGAATTTCTGTCTTGTCTTTGCTGGAGGTATGAAGAGAGTTCACGTATTGTTGAAGAGGGGATGGCACAGTGGGGGCTGGGGGTGGGGGTGGTGGGAGGGGAGTGGCAAGAGTGGCGGTTCGTATGTTCTGGGGGCAGTTGGTAGTTTTCTTACAGTTGCAGGCATCATGCCCAATAGTTCAACAACAGAAGCACCATCCTTCCTTAATGCATTTGGCTCGTTTGGTGGGGGTGAGTTTGGTCAGGGTAGTGGTTGTGTCCACTTCCATGGCATTGGGGTCTCTGCCAGGGATATGATGGTTGTTGAAAGAGAAGGGGGTGGTGGTGGTTCTGGCACAAAGGGCTTGGATTCTCATCTTCTGGGCATGGAAGGTTTTGGCCTTTGTTACCCAGTCTGCGATGGTAGTAGGGATCATTCCCATGGACAGGATCATGGTGGTGATTTGTTGGTCGAGTCCAAGGGCGAAGTGGTCAATGAGGGTGGCCTCATCCGTGATGTCGGACTTCCCTGCGAGGTTCTGGAAGTTGGTGATGTATTGCTGGAACCCATCATGGGAGTGGGTGATTTTCTGGCATAGTTTGGCTAGCTCCAAACAGGCAGTGGCTTTCATGTCGTATGGGAAGAAGGTGGTCTCGAAGTCCTTGGTGAAATCGAGAAAGGTTTTCCCAGTGGTAATACTGGGGTCGGCCATCTTGTCATACCATGCTTCGGCGAAGGACGCTCCTCGTCCGCTGGGCATCCTGTTGAGCATGGTCATGATCTGTTCGGGGTCGTCAGGGTAGAGAGATTGATTGATCAGGAAGTAGGCTTTCATGGCCTTCATCCATTGTGACGTGTCTGCTGAGGATCTAGTGAAGTTAGCGGGAAGGGTGGCCTTGAGTTCAGAAGGCATGTTGGATGAGGGGGGGCGAGACAAGTAGATGGGGCTGGGTGAATGAGGGGGTGGGCTGGGCTGGGAAGGAAGGATTGGACTAGGTTGGCGGGGGGGTGGACTCAGTTGAGAAGGGATGCTGGGCTTTAGGCTTTTGGGTGGGGGAGCGAAGGATGGGTCGAGGAGTGGGGTCCGGCTGGATCTGGTGATTCGCCTGGAGGGTAGGCAGTACAGAATAGGGTCCGGGAGTTCAGAGTTGCTGTCTCCTGGGGCTCAGAACGACGTGGTGAAATTGGGATAGGTCTTTCACCTGAGGAGGTGGGACTGGTAAGGATTCTTGATCTTTTGTTACACGTAGCATACAATGGAGGGCTCGAGGTGACCAAGATCGTCTACAGGTGATACTCATGAAGAGACCGACTTCTGATAGAGACTTGGGGAAGGAAAACTGCCCTTAGAGTCACTAAGGTGGCAGAGTACTGAGGGACTTCGGGTGACTCAAGAAGATATGCTAGTATTGCGCAGATCAAGAATAAGGGCCGGAAATACAGGGAAGGTGAGAACTATATACCAGAGAGACTTCCCATGCATGGACCAGGTAGAGCTAAGGATACGACTAAGTACAAGAGAACTTAGTTAGGAGAAGAGAGTCCAAGGAGGTAGAGACAAAGCGATGAAGTCCTAAGAAAAGCAGACTAGGGATAGCGTAGAAGGTCCTCCAATAAAGAGGTACACCTCCTGTGCCTGAGAGATATGATGTCCTCAGTAAGAGATCAAAGACGAAAAGTGTACTAGTAGGAGAAAGCGATGATAAGGAAAGAAAATTGTAACACCCGAGACTCCAATGCCATGGACGTCGATGTGACAGTCACCCTGACCAAGCTTACCCCCGCTGAGCATGCCAAGTGTTTCAAAGAGGGAAGATGCTTCCACTGCCGGGCTATCGGCCATGACATCCGAAACTGTAGGAAAACCAACAACCTGACCCCCGCTACCCCTTGCACCCTCCAAGTCCGCACCACCACTACAACCCCTACTGCCACCCCTCACCCCCCCCATGTTGTCTCAAAACCAACATCTCTGCTGGAACTCTATGTCAACTCCCTCTGTACTGGCAGAAAAGACGAGAAAGAAATCCTCTCCATCCTCAAAATGTGCTATAAAGAGGAACCCAGGGAAAGCCCTGAGGAGAGGATCAATGGGATGTCCATTGCCAAAATCCACGAAGTAAAGGATTTTTGAAATGAGGAGTAGTTTCAATGTCTACTTCTCCAAATGTACTAGTAGCTTTGCCCAATGACAGAACACTTCGTCTCAAAGTCACTGTACAACAAACCGTCAACACCTCTGCCCTGATCGATTCCGGAGTGACAGGAAATTTCATTGACCCAAGACTCCTCCCCAAGGGACAATTCTCACTTTGTCACCTTTATTCACCTATACTCATATTCAATATAGATGGATCCAAAAACCAATCTGGACGAATCAACTGGATGGTAAACACCAAGGTGACATGCACTCCCCTCTCCTTTCCCATCAAACTCTTTGTCCTCTGAATGAAACAACCACAAATCATCCTTGGCACCCCCTGGCTCTCCATGTGGAATCCCACCATTGACTGGAAATCATGCACTCTCACCTTCCTCTCTAGTGAGCCCAAGAGGGTTGAGAGGTCTCTTCGTGAGAACCCTCCCCTGAATGGCTTCCTGGAAGAAACAGTGAACAACACGACCATCTCTACCAAGATAGCCACCGCCAACCAGACAAACGACACCACCATCCCCACCTTTTGCACTGACTTCGCCGACGTCTTTGCTGAATCCACTCATGACCAACTCCCCCCCCATCGATCCTTCGATCATACTATCGACCTCAAAGACACCTTCATCCCAAAAATCACTAAAATTTACTCCCTCAACCCAGCGGAAAAAGTTGCCCTTCAAAACTTTGTCAATGAACATCTCAAAACAGATCACATCATCCCCTCCAAATCCCCTCAAGCCTTCCCATTCTTCTTTGTCCCAAAGAAGGATGGATCCCTCCGCCCTTGCCAAGATTACCAGTACCTCAACAGCCACACCATCCATAACGCCTATCCCCTACCTCTCATCTCTGACCTCATCAATGAAATGTGGGACACCGACTACTTCACCAGAATGGACATCCGATGGGGCTACAATAATATCCGCCTCCATGAAACCAATCAATGGAAAGCTGCCTTCATCACCCCCCTCGGACTATTTGAACCCACCTGCATGTTCTTCGGCCTCAACAACATGCCCTCCACCTTCCAAGCCTTCATGAACCACATCTTCGCTGACATGATCGCCAAACGGTGGCTGAAAATCTACATGGATGACCTAGGCCTCCACACCAGAGGCACCCTCACCCTCCATCATGAATGCACCCACCATGTCCTTCAACGACTCCGTGAGAATAACCTATCTGTGAAAATCACCAAATGCTCCTTCGACACACCAACCATGGAATATCTCGGTCTCATCATCGGCCACGGACAACTTCGCATGGACCCCCTGAAACTCTCCACCATCTGCGACTGGAAACCCCCCACCTCTGTCAAAGGTGTCTGATCCTTCATTGGCTTTGCTAATTTCTATCGGAAGTTCATCCCCAACTTCTCCAACATTGTCGCCCCCCTCACCCTCCTAACCTGCAAAGACCAACCATGGCTTTGGTCTCCATTCCAACAGCGTGCCTTCTCCACACTCATTTCCTCATTCTGCTCAGCCCCAGTCCTTGCCCTTCCAGATCTCTCCAAACCCTTCTCTGTCATGACCGATGCCTCCCTCTTAGCCGCCAGTGCTGTCCTCATGCAATACGATGTCAACGGAGACCTCCAACCCATCACATACTTCTCCAAAACCTTCGCCCCCATCGAATGGAACTATGACATCTATGATTGTGAACTCCTCACCATCATCCTCGCTCTTACGGAATGGCGCCATTATCTCCTAGGCTCCTCACTCCCCACCACCATTATCACTGACCACAAAAACCTTTCCTACATCCGTGACCCTCGCAAACTATCCCGTTGTCAAGCACAATGGGCACTTTTTCTCCAGGATTTCGACATCTTATGGAAAGTCTCCCCAGGGTCACATATGGGTCCCGCCAACACTCTCTCTTGCTGCGATCACATCGACACCTCCGCTGACAACTTAAACTCCTCCATTCTCCCTGACCCCATAGTCATCAACGCCTTAGACCTCTCCCTCGCTGCCCACATTAAATCTTCCTCCACCTGTGACCCACTGGTCCTCGACACCATCTCCAAAATCTCCTCTGGCTCCCCTCTATTCCCTCGCTTCTTGATCTCCAACTGGTCCTTCGACAATGGTCACCTATTCTACCACAATCGCATGTACATACTCCCTGCTACCCGGTCATCACTCCTCCACTCCCTTCACTCCTCCCCCCTCTCCAGTCACATGGGGACATTCCACACTCAAGCACTCCTAGAACGTGACTTCTGGTGGCCGGGACTCTCCTCTTTCGTCTGCCACTTCGTGAAGGGCTGCCCTATCTGCCAACAATCCAAGCCCAACATTCACCTGACCCGACCCCCACTCTCCCTGATTCCCTCCATGACCTCCCTTCCCTTTTGACAGCTCTCCATGGACCTCATCACCAACCTTCCCCCCTCCAATGGACATGACTCCATCATGGTCGTGGTCGACCATGGCCTTAGTAAGGGAGTAATTTTAATCCCTTGCTTGAAAACCATTGACACTGCTGGACTTGCCCTGCTATTTTACAACCATGTCTTTAAACGATTCAGCCTATATGACTCCATTATCTCCAACAGAGGTCCCCAGTTTGCCTCTGCCTTTGCCCTCGAACTAGCCTGCCTGCTTAAATACGACATCTGCTTATCCTCAGCCTATTACCCCCAAACTGATGGCCAAACTGAACGCACCAACCAAGAGCTGGAAATATTCCTAAGAATCTTCTGCACCAACAATTTCAACTCCTGGTCTTTCCTACTTCCCACAGCTGAATTCCACCATAACTCTGCCCCTCACTCCTCCACTAAGAAATCCCCATTTTCCCTACTCTACGGCTACAAACCTCGGTCCTTCCCTCCCTTCGGGAAGACCTTCATCCCCACCTTAGAAGAAAGACTCTCCACCCTAGACTCCTCCCGAAAAGAAGCCCTTGCAGCTCATGAAATCACCTGCAAACTAATAATATCCTGCTCCTGGAGAAAGTTCAACCCCTGGAAAACTGGAGATAAGGTCTGGCTCAAAACCACCAACCTCTGACTGTGTTACCCTTCCAGGAAACTCTCCCCCAAACGACTGGAACCATTTGAAATCACTTGAGTCATATCCCCCTTATTTTACCAACTCTGCCTCCCTCCTTCCTGGAAAATCCATGACATCTTCCATGCATTGCTCCTATCACCCTATCACACAACCGCCGCCTTCAGCCCCAGCTTCTCATTCCCCCCACCTGACCTTATCAACCAGGAAGAGAAGTATGAAGTCTCCACCATCTTAGTGCACAAAGGCCCCACCCATAGGCATAAATACCTCACAGCATGGAAAGGATACCCGTCTTCTGAAAACACCTGGGAACCGGAAGAAAACCTCCATTATTCCGCCCATCTCCTCTCCACCTATAAACGGCTTCACAACCTCTAGGTCTGTGCTGGTAATCAACGGTCTCTTCGTGAGTATCTCTTACCCACACAAACCTCCCCATCCCCCTTCATTCACCATATCTTTCCTGACCTCTGCCATCGCATCCTCCTCCCTCACTGGATGCATCTCCCCTCTTCGTACCCACAATGTCTACCCTGCCTACCTCCCTGAGTATGCCATTCTGGAACTTTATGCCAACATCCTTGACACCCCCACCCTCATCCTCATCATCGAACAAGATCCTCTCTTTAACGATGACTACCCCACACAGGACCTCATCAGAGCATTTCATGGCACCATCTGTCTCTTTCGGATGATCTGGGCAAGTCCCTCCCCCGACCAAGCAGCATATTTCGCCCTCACTAGCATCTCTCACAACATTCTTCTTATGTTATTCCACCATGGTTTCCATACTTACATTGAACCCATCCCCCCTCTTACCATCTATCCTGTCTTTCGTCACATTTACATGTTTCTCCCACAGGACCAGTGAGACCATTATGCTCAATCTGTAGACAATTTCTTACTTAACCATCCTCATTCCCCCACTCTCCCGGTACCACCCTCCTCGTCCACACTCTCTTCTCGCCTCTCCTCCCCACCACCTGCTAATACCCCCACCACCATCACCTCTGACAACGAATCCAGCTCTGAACATTCGGCTGACGAACTCATCACTACCATACCCCTCACCCCCAGAGTCTTCCATACCCCTTCTGGCAATGTCCTATCTTCCCCCACTTGCATCCTTCCCCGCCACAATCTACTCCGCATCTTGCTAGCATCGGACACCACCCAGTGCTTTCACTGTTCTGGCCTGGGTCACTATCAACAGGACTGCCCCACCTACTGCTGCCCCAACTGCCATACACTCCAACCTGGCCACCTGGCCTGTGAATGTCTTACTATGTACTGCGGCTACTGCCATCATTGGGGACACAGAGATCGATACTGCCCCACTTGGGTATGTGGAACTTGCTCTCAACCTGGGCATATTATTAGCAACTGTACATTTGAGCGTGCATCTCCTTCTCAGCAGCTGGCGATCTTTGATCCCCCCTCCTCATCCTCTACCTAACTCTTGGGGACATCAAGGATTGGTCATCGAGCCTGGAGCTTGATTGTACAAGAGGGGTAATGTTACCGTTTTTCTTCTTTTTCATCAATTGCTCTTAGTCACCTCATTTTCTCCTTGGACTAATTGGAGACATCAACTATCTAGACATCTTTCCAACATGTATCTCATTGTGGTTAGCTCCTCAGCTATCTCTATTTCTCACCTCCTTGTAGCCAATCATAGCTACACCATGACTATATCCTTGGACTAATCCCCCTCGCTGACTCTTTTATATCAGCTAGTTTCCCCAACCTTCCATCAGTTTCTCTCTTGCTTAGTTATCCTTGTTCCCTCTTATTCTTTTACTTTCCATGGTCTGTGCACTGGTCCTTCGCCTATAAAACCCAGTGGTCCACTTAATGTAACTCATACTTGATCTGCACAACACAAGCATTCATCTTGCATCATCCCTAGTCTCAGTCTAAGTCCTTAGTCTTCACCTTAGTCTCACTTCTATTGAGAAGTTGGTCTCTTTGTGAGTATCGCCTCAATACAAGTTAAGTCCCTCGACCTCTTGACTTGTATGCTTTGCGTAACACCCTGCAAATACCCCAACTGCTGTCACTTCTGAAGGATCCGAATCCGAGTCCAGCTCTGACAAATCCATAGTCGCTCCCCCTCTTGCCCCTACAGTCATTTCCACACCCTCCGGCAATGTATTATCATCTCCCACTCATGTCCTCCCTTGCCACAATCTACTTCGCCTCCCCTTAGCTTCTGACTCCACCCACTGCTTTCACTGTTCTGGCTTGGGTCATTATCAACAGAATTGCCCCACCTATAGATGCCCCAACTGCCAAACTCTCCAACTGGGCCACCTTGCCTGTGAATGCCTTACTGTGCACTGCAGCTTCTGCAATCACTGGGGACATAGCGATTGATACTGCCCCTCTTGGCATTGTGGAACTTGTGATCAGCCTGGGCACATTATCAGCGACTGTATGTTTGAGCAAGCTTCCCCCTCACAGCAGTTGGCAATCTATGGTCTCTCCCCCTCATCCTCTACCTGACCATTGGGGTAGACAAGATTTGGTCATCGAGCCTGGAGCTTGATTGTACGAGCAGGGTAATGTTACCATTTTTCTCCTATATCATCATATTCTCCTTGTTACGCAAAGCATACTAAAAGGGGTCTCAAGGGAATTGTTCGGCTTGAGGCAATACTCATGAAGAGACCAACTTCTCAAACGGAAGACTCAAGAGTTATGGGACTAAGGATTACTAGGGATGATGCAAGATATACGCTTGTATTGCACAGATCAAGTATAAGTTACACTGACACGAAGTACTAGACTTTATAGGGCTAGGATCAATACATGGACCGTGGAAAGGGAAAGAACAATGAGGAAGAAGGATGACTAAGCGAAGAAGGAGTCAATGGAATGTAAGGGAAACTAACTGATATGAGAGAATCAGTGAGGAGATATTAGTCTGTAGAGATAGTCATAGAATAGCCATGATTGGCTACATGTAGATGTGCAATAGTGAGAGCGGAAGAACTGACAATAACAAGATAAGCATTGGAAAGACGTAGGGAGGACTGACGTCTCCAGTTAGTCCACAGAGAGAAAGAGGTTACTAAGAGAAGACAATGATAAAGGAGAAAAACAGTAACATTACCCCTCTCATACAATCAAGCTCCAGGCTCGATGACCAATCCCTGTCGACCCCAAAGGTCAGGTAGAGGAGGAGGGGGATGGACCATAGATTGCCATCTGCTGAGACAGGGAAGCACGCTCAAACATACAGTCACTGATAGTGTGCCCAAGTTGAGAGCAAGTTCCACATCGCCGAGCAGGGCAGAATCAATTGCTATGTCCCCAGTGATGGCAGTAGCCGCATTGAGTAGTAAGACATTCATGGGTGAGATGGCCCAGTTGGAGAGTGCAACAGTTGGGGCAGTGATAGGTGGGGCAGTCCTGTTGATAGTGACCCAAGCCAGAACAGTGAAAGCAATGGGTGGTATCCGATGCTAGTGGTAAACGGAGTAGGTTGTGGCAAGGGAGAACGCAGGTAGGGGAGGATAGGATGTTGCCAGTGGGTGTGGAGAAGACATGGGGGGTGGGCAGCATGTTGGCTATAAGTTCGTCTGAGGTGGACTCGGAGTCAGAGTCCTCAGAGGTAACAGCAGTTGGGGTATTAGCAGGGGCAGGGGAGGAGAGACAAGATGAGAGTGATGAATGATGAGGAGGGAGTATTGGAAGTATGACGGAATGAGGACGATTAAGTAAAAAGTTATCTACTGACTGGGCGTAGTGGTTGTATTGATCCTGAGGAAGAGACATATAGATTTTATGAAATACTGGGTAAATGGCGAGGGGTGGGATAGATTCAATGTAGGTATGGAAGCTGTGATGGAAGAAGGCTAAAAGGATATTGCGAGAAATGGCAGTGAGGGTGAAGTATGCAGCCTGGTTGGGTGAGGGAGCCGTTCAGATCATCCAAGCGAGACGAGATGTTCCATGAAAGGCCCTGATGAGGTCCTGGGTGGGGTAGTCATCATTGAACATAGGGTCTTGTTCGATGATGAGGACCAGGGCAGGGGTGTCGAGGACATCAGTGTAGAGTTCAAGGACGGCATACTCGGGGAGATAGGTCAGGTAGACATTGCAAGTATGAAGAGGAGAAATGTGACCAGTGAGGGGGGAAGAGGCGATAGCAGAGGTCAAGAAGGACATGGTGAATGGGGAAGACAGAGGGGTTTGTGTGGGTAAGAGATACTCATGAAGAGACCATTGATTACCAGCACAGACCCAAAGATTATGAAGTTGTTTATAAGTGGATAGGAGACGGGATGAATGTTGAAGATTGATTTCTGGTTCCCATGTGTTTTCGGACGACGGGTATCCTTTCCACACCATGAGGTATTTTCGCTGATGGGTGGGTCCTTTGTGTGCGAGAATGGCTGCAACTTCGTATTCTTCTTCCTTATTGATAAGGTCAGGTGGTGGAGTGGAGAAGCTGGGGCCGAAGGCGGTAGTGGTGTGATAGGGCAATAAGAGGGAAGCATGGAAAACATTGTGGATTCTCCAGGAACAAGGGAGGCGGAGTTGATATGATAAGGGAGATAGAACCTGGGTAATTTCAAATGGTCCCAGTCGTTTGGGGGAGAGTTTCTTAGAAGGGTATTGTAAGCAGAGGTTCGTGGTTTCTAGCCAGACTTTATCTCCGACTTTCCATGGGTCGAATTTCCTCCAGGAATGGGATATCATAAGCTTTCTAGCGATTTCATGAGCAGCTAAGGCTTCTTTTCAGGAAGAATCAAGAGTGGCGAGTCGTTCTTTGAGGGCAGGGATAAAGGTTTTTCTGAAAGGGGGGAATGACCAAGGTTTGTATCCGTAGAGCAGGAAGAATGGGGATTTCTTTGTGAAGGAGTGTGGGGCAGAGTTGTGATGGAATTCGGCCACTGGAAGTAGGGAGGACCAGGAGTTAAAGTTATTGGTGCAGAAGATTCTCAAGAATATTTCTAATTCTTGATTGGTTCATTCAGTTTGACCATCCATTTGGGGGTGGTAAGCTGAGGATAGGCGAACATCGTATTTGAGTAGGCGGGCTAGTTCCAGGGCAAAGGCTGAGGCAAACTGGGGTCCTCTGTCAGAGATAACAGAGTTGTAGAGGCCGAATCTTTTGAAAATGTTTTCATAGAATAGTAGAGCTACTCCAGTGGCATTGATGGTTTTAGAGCAAGGAATGAAAATTACCCCCTTACTAAGGCCATGGTCAACCACGACCATGATGGAATCGTGACCATTAGAGAAAGGGAGGTCGGTGATGAGGTCCACAGACAGTTGGCGAAAGGAAAGGGGTGAAGAGGAGGTGATCGGAGAAAGGGGCGGTTATGTGGGGTGAGTGTTTGGTTTGGATTGTTGGCAGGTAGGGCAACTGCAGACAAAGTGGTGGACAAAGGTAGAAAGTCCTGGCCACCAGAAGTCACGTTCGAGGAGGGCTTGTGTGTGGAAAACACCCATGTGGCCCAACAGCAGGGAAGAGTGGAGGGAGTGAAGGAGAGAGGAGCAGGCGGTGGGGAGAACATACATTTGGTTGCGATAGAAAAAACAGCCATTGTCGAATGACCAGTCCGAGAGGGAAGAACAGGGGAACAAGGGGGAGCCTGAGGAGATGGTGGAAAGAGCATTGAGGACTAATGGGTCATGGGTGGAGGAATTTTTGATGTGGGTCGCCAATGCGAGGTCAAGGGCATTGATGATGATAGGATCAGGGATAATGGAGGAGTCAAGGTTGTCAGAGGAAGTGTCAACAGGGTCACAATGGGAAAGGGCGTCTGTGGGACCCATTTTAGTGCCTGGGGAAACTTTCCAGAGGATGTTGAAGTCCTGAAGGAAAAGTGCCCATCAGGCTTGTCGACGAGATAGTTTACAAGGATCTCTGATGTAGGATAGATTCTTGTGGTTGGTGATGATGGTAATGGGGATGGAGGATCCCTGGAGGTAGTGGCACCATTCAGTAAGTGCGAGAATGACTGCGAGGAGTTCACAATCATAGATGTCATAATTTCGTTCTGTGGGGGTGAACGTTTTGGAGAAATAAGCAATGGGTTGGAGATTGCCATTGACATCTGCTTGCATGAGTATGGTGCCTGCAGCTAGAAGGGACATGTCAGTCATGACAGAGAAGGGTCAGGTGAGGTCGGGAAGGGACAGAACTGGGGTGGAGCAAAAGGCAGAGATGAGGGAAGTGAAAGCCTTCTGTTGGAGCAGGGACCAGATCCACGGTTGGTCTTTTCGAGTGAGGAGAGTGAGGGGGGCTATGATGTTGGAGAAGTTGGGGATGAATTTGCGATAAAAATTCGTGAAGCCAATGAAGGATCTGACTCCTTTGACAGAGATGGGGGGTTTCCAGTCAGAGATGGCAGAGAGTTTGGCAGGGTCCATGAGGAGCTTTCCGTGACCAATGATGAGTCCTAGGTATTCCATGGTTGGAGTGTCGAAGGAGCATTTGGAGATCTTTAGGAACAGGTTGTTTTCATGTAGGCGTTAAAGGACTCATCGAGTGCGTTCATGATGGAGAGCAAGTGTTCCTTTGGTATGGAGTCCCAGGTTGTCCATGTAGATTTTAAGCCAGCGTTCAGTGATCATGTTGGTGAAAATGTAGTTCATGAAAGCTTGGAATGTGGAGGGGGCATTGCAGAAACCGAAGAACATACATGTTGGTTCGAATAGTCCTAATGGTGTGATGAAAGCAGCTTTCCACTGGTCGCTCTCTTTGAGACGAACATTGTTGTATCCCCAACGAATATCCATCTTGGTGAAGTGGTCCACATCTTTCATTTCATTGATAAGGTCGGATATGAGGGGCAAGGGATAAGCATTACGGATGGTGTGACTGTTGAGGTAGCGGTAGTCTTGGCAAGGTCGAAGAGAGCCGTCCTTCTTAGGGACGAAGAAGAATGGGGAGGCTTGGGGGGATTTTGATGGGATAATGCGTCCAGTTTTGAGATGTTCACTGATGAAGTTTTGAAGTGTGATCTTTTCGGAGGGATTTAGAGAATAGATTTTGGCAATTTTGGGGGTAAATATGTCTTTGAGATCGATGGTGTGGTCAAAGGGGCGATGGGGAGGAAGTTTATTGTGGGTGGATTTGGCAAAGACATCCACGAAGTCATCGCAAAAGGTGGGGATGGATATTTCCTCTTTCTTAGCGGGGATGGTGATTTCAGTGGAAATAGTGGTTTTGTTCACCAATTCTTTGAGAAAGCCATTCAGGGGAGGATCCTCATGAAGAGGTCTCTCAACCCTCTCAGGCTGACTGGAAGGGAAGGTGATTGTGCGAGTACACCAATTGATAGTGGGGTTCCAAGTGGTTAGCCAAGGGGTACTGAGAATGATTTGGGGTTGTTTTTGTGGGAGGACAAAGAATGTGGTGGGGAAAGTCATAGAGTTACAGGTAATGAGTGCATTGGTGGTCCAGTTGATTTGTCCAGATCAGTTTTCAGAGCCATCTACGTTGAAAGCTAGGATTGGTTGGTGGAGACGTTTTAGTGGAAATCATCCTTTTGGAAGGAGTCAAGGGTCAATGAAGTTTCCGGTTGCTCTGGAATCAATCAGGGCGGTGGTGTCGACGCTTTGTTGCACAGAGACTTTGAGACATAACGTCCTTTTGTTTGGCAAAGCTACTAGTACATTGGGGGGAGAAGTAGACGTTGAAGCTACTTCTCTGTTCAAAAATCCTTTACTTCCTGGATTTTGGATAAAGTCACTCCACTAACGGTTTCTCCAGAGTTATCTTTGGGATCTTCTTCATAGCACATCTTTAGGACCGAGAGAATTTCTTTCTTGTCTTTTCCTCCGGTGCAAAGAGAGTTTATGTAGAGCTCAAGTGGGAAGCTTGGTGTCGGAGGAGTGGGGAGGGGACAAGGAGTACTGGCAGAGGGGGTGGTGGTGGTAGTGCAGACTTGGAGGGTGCGAGGGGTAGTGGGGGTTGAGTTGTTGGTTTTCCTGCAGTTTCGGGCATTGTGGCCGATAATCTGGCAGTGGAAGCATCTTCCTTCCTTGAAGCATTTGGCATGTTCGGCGGGGGTGAGTTTGGTCAGGGTGGTCGTTGCGTTGATGTCCATGGCATTGGGGTCCCGGGTGGGGCAATTGTTGGAAGAAAAGGGGGTGGGGGTGGTTCTGGTTTGGAGTGCTTGGATCCTCATTTTTTGGGCATGGAAGATTTTCACCTTAATTATCCAATCTATGATGGTGGTGGGGACGGTTCCCATGGACAAGATCATGGTGGTGAGTTGGTGGTCCAGTCCAAGAGTGAAGTGGTCGATGAGAGTAGTTTCATCAGTGATCCCTGATTTTCCAGCAAGATTTTGGAAATCTGTGATAAATTGTTGGAAGCCATCGCCGATGCAAGAGACCTTCTGACACAGTTTGGCAAGTTTGATGCGGGCAGAGGCTTGGATGTCATAGGGGAAGAAAGTGGTTTCGAAGTCTTTGACAAACTTGGTGAAGGACTTGCCGGTGGTGATGGTTGCATCGGCCATCTTGTTGTACCATGCTTTGGCAAAGGAGGCTCCTCGGCCAGTGGGCATTTTGTTCAGAGCAGTCATGATTCGCTCTGTGTCACCGGGGTAGAGGGTTTGGTTAATCAGGAAGTAAGCTTTTATGGCTTTCATCCAACAGGATGCATCGGAGCTGAGATCAGAGAAGTCAGTGGGAAGGGCAGCTTTGAGTTCAGAGGGCATGGTGGGTGAGGATGGTCAAGATATGTTGATTGGGCTTGGGGTTCTTAGTGGGGGTGGGCCAGGTTGATGAGAGGTCATGTAGTTGTAGTCAACTGGGCTAGGGTTTCAAGGGGGTGGGCTGGGGTTACGAGGTGGCGGGGGTTGTGCTTGTGGGGGTTGAGGGTGTCAGGAACTAAGGGAGTTGGCTGGGGTTCTGCTGGATCCGGGGATTTGTCAGGATCTTGCGATGTACTGAGCAAAGTTGGGTGACTCCGAGTCACTTTCCTCAGGTGGTCTATAGGACATGATGAAGGGAGATAGGTCCAACACCTAGATAGGTGGGACCGAGGAGATACTTGATCTTTTGTTATGTGAAGCATACTAAGAGGGGTCTTGAGGGAATTGTTCGGCTTGAGGCAATACTCACGAAGAGACCAACTTCTCAAATGAAAGACTCAAGAGTTATGGGACTAAGGATTACTAGGGATGATGCAAGATATATGCTTGTATTGCACAGATCAAGTATGAGTTACACTGACATGAAGTACTAGACTTTATAGGGCTAGGATCAATGCACAGACCATGGAATGGGAAAGAACAATGAGGAAGAAGGATGACTAAGCGAAGAAGGAGTCAATGGAATGTAAGGGAAACTAACTGATATGAGAGAATCAGCGAGGAGATATTAGTCTGTAGAGATAGTCATAGAATAGCCATGATTGGCTACATGTAGATGTGCGATAGTGAGAGCAGAAGAACTGACAATGACAAGATAAGCATTGGAAAGACATAGGAAGGACTGATGTCTCCAGTTAGTCCACAGAGAGAAAGAGGTTACTAAGAGAAGATGATGATAAAGGAGAAAAATGGTAACACTCCTTATCGTCTTCTTTTCTTTGTGGTGTAACTGGAGACGACAACCTTCCCGTCATCTTTCCAATGCTTACCTTGTCATTGTTAGTTCCTCCACAATCTCTTTCTCTTGACTTCCTGTAACTGACCATAGTTACATGCTGTCTATCTCCTCAGACTAACCCCTCCTCGCTGTCTCTGTTATGTCAGCTAGTTTCCCTAACCTTCCATAGTTTTCTCTCTCGCTGAGTCATCTTTCTTCCTCTACGTTCTTTCTCTTTCCATGGTCTGTGTGCTGGTCCCTGTAGTATAAATAACTCATACCTCTGTCCTTGTACTTCATACTTGATTTGCACAATACAAGCGTATATCTTGCATCATCCCTAGTTCCCTTGAGTATCCTCTAGGAGAATCCCCTTAGTTCTCTGTTTGAGAAGTCGGTCTCTTTGTGAGTATCACCTCAATCAGAACGACATCCCTCGAGACCTTAGTTGGTATGCTTCATGTAACACATGCACTCTCTAGTAATTGGATTCCAAACTCTAATGGTCTTGTTATCTGAGCCAGAGGCAATATGGCTAGCATCAGGTGAATAGGCAACAAATCTGATCCAGTCAGTATGTCCCTGGGATGGATCTGCCACACATTGTCTAATGGTTGGATTCCAAACCCTAACAGTTTTGTTCCAAGATTACTGAGGATGTTATGCTTGGCTGCAATGTAGTGGGTGGATGTAGACTTGACACCTAGACAAGGGATTAAAAGTCTGAGGGTCAACTAAGGGCAATGGATCAATGGTTTGATGGAAGCATAGACTGGCTTGAAGAGCATAGGCCTAGAGGCTTAGACTGAGGATGAAGAGATGAAGGGACAACAAGCTCAGAGAGTCAGAGGCTAAGGAGGTGAAGGCTAGATATATTTCAAGTAACTCTGGCTTGAGGTTATAGGAGTACTAAGCCAAGCCTTACAGTATACACAGTACAACTGGAGATAAGAGGTGGTGGTGGGAGAGCCCAGAGGAATGCAATAGAACATGAAGAAAGCAACCAAGTCAGCAGTGAGTCAGCATGAGTTGGGTCAAGTCACATCAGGTGGAATAGGGTAGAACCTGATGGAATGATGATGTAAGGCAAGTGAATCATTGTAGAAAAGAAACTGTAATCTGAACAGGTCAAACACTTGACTGTAGTAATACAATGTATAGTGAAAAGAGCAAGGAAAGAATGGAAAAAAGAGTAGGAGCCAATCTTGAGTTGTAACAGATGGATGATATTGAAGGTGGTTGGACCATGGTTGCCAAAGTGGTAAGCTGAAGATGTCTGGAGCATGGCTGATATATAAAGATGAGGTGTAGATTCTCTGATCAGTGATCCAAATACTTGAATGAATCTCAATGTTTCAGGTGCTAAAATGGAAACTTCATAGCCCTAGTAATATCATGATTAATATTCATCACTCTGAACTACAATTGACTCTACCTTGGTCCATTCTTCCAGGAGAATGCAAGTCTTTATAGCAGCTTGGGCAGATGACAAAGAAGAGGAGAGAAGGGAGAGAAGGCTGATAGCTTCAAGCCAGAAGGACAAAAAGTTCCTGAAGAAGCAAGTAACCTCATTTAACAACTCTGGAGTACATATTGTATGTTGCAGGTGATCCATCCAATGTTGGCATGAGTATGCAAGATGTGGGGGAATGACTTTGGTCACCTGACTCATAAGATCAGGAATATTGACATTAAAAAGTCAAGAGTCTTCGAGGTTGCACATATTGAACCTCAGCATCTTTTGCATGCATGCAAGCAATGATCAACCAAGAAAGACATAATGCTGTGGTAGGATGCTGACATGAAAGATTGTACTTTACTCCTTGTCCAATCAGAAGTCATGGAATAAAGTATGGAGTGGGCAAATTGGCCTCTCTTCATCTCAAACACCATCTATGCAAGTCAAGCTTAGGTTGCTAGCAGAATCAAGGGAGTGTATAATGCGCATAGATACATGAGCAGAGTGGTATGTGTTACGCTGGGCTAAGGAATACCAGCAGGGACTCAAAGTGAGCTCAAGGTAATGCAAAGACGAGGGAGGATACACAGGGTGTTATGCTGGGACAGGGTGTTCCGACAGAAGTCTTTGGAGACACACGCTCAAGGGGACTCCTTGAGCGGAGGTGATGTCAAACAACCCGCAGTTGGACTTCAAGGGTTTTCCTTAAGTCTGGGACAAGGGTTCAAGGTGGAGGCCTAGGGAAGTCCCATAGCCTCAGTGTGCTGATAACAGACAGTGACGAGTGGGCTTAGAGCTCGTAGAATTGAGTAGACTAAGCTGAAGGAAAATACAGGAGAATGGGGCGCTATAAGTACATATGCCAAGAGACTGAGGTAATGGACTTCTAGTAAGTCCGTGATAAGGAGTGAGTCATCCGCAGTAGATAAGGATGAGTCATGACAGGTCAGATCTAATAATACAATCAGTTCTGAGATAAGAGAGATAGGGAGGAACTGGGAAAGTGGAACTTGGGGTGTAGACGAAGTTCCTAAGTCCAAGATAAGACAGGAGATGGATGAGGACTTAGCTAAGTATGAAAAGAAAAGGAAAAAGAGCGATCCACCATGGATCGTAACTGTTACGCGTAGCGTATGAAAGAAAACTGGGGGATGACTCGGATCGTCTGCAGGTGATACTCACAAAGAGACCGACGTCTGGCAGAGACTTGGACAAAGGAATTGACCTTAGGGTCACTAAGGTCACTGAGGATTGTCAAGCGCACGGGTGACTCAAGAGGATTACACTAATATTGCGCAGATCAAGAATGAAGGAAATACAAGAGTAAAAACGTAGGTATATATACTAGAGGGACTTCCCATGCACAGACCAGGTAACTAGGGGAATATTGGGGAAACGACTAAGTGTGAGAGAACTTAGTTGGAAGGTAAGGGTCCATGGAGAATGAAGTGGAGCGATGAAGTTCTAGGGAAAACAGACTAGGGATAG